>BOPN01002916.1:12500-20000 GCA_017312705.2 Penaeus japonicus | reverse complement strand
AAGTGGAAGGAGGCAAAACATGGGCGATATAATTTTTATGGGAAAAATCCTATATCAAAAGGCACCATGAGTGTCTCGGAAATTTTTTTTATGAAAGTTGATATCCTTCAGGGTACATATAAAACTAAACAAATTTCGTGAAAATACATATTTGTTGAAAAAAAAAATATATATATCATTAGCTTGGTGTAACTTACTACCTTATTTTCCAAATGTTTTTCTCCCTCAAACTTATTCTCAACATGACAAAAATAAATGAGTGAAATAGATGCAAACCACAAATAGTACTCTATAAAATTCTTATCATATTATGAATGGTAAAAACTGAACACGAAAAAACGAAGAGCAATACATATGTACGGTACACAATACCTACTTTGTTTTCTCTTTTTATCACTCCCTTCTAAGCTACAACTACTAATTATGCGAATTATCTCGCATCGTCTTGACTAGGAGGTACTTACATAAAGATTTTCTACTTCTACATTCAACGTATTGGTAAAAAAATAAAATAAACTCAACTAACACTTTGTTCACTGACTTTAAAAAGATTTCATTGTTTATGTTTTGAGAACGAACTGCTGTGATTGGTCGATTATTTACCCAGTTGACGCTGATTGGTCGCTCGGGCCGTTCCTTTAGGAAATAGAGACTAAAGACACTTTTAGATAGAAAATACGCTCTCGTTATTTAGGGATTTAAAAGGGGGGTTCGATAAATCCGGCCTGTGATTAAGATTTCGTTGTTAGCCGAGGCTTAATGATTTTTATTTTTTTTTTTTTTATTAGACATTGACTGTTGAATATGGACTTTTAATTAAGGATTGAAGGAGTATTTATATCCCATAGACACACCCAGTACGTATTTAGGATTTTTGATTGATCATAGGGACATTAAATTTGGAATGGAATGGAGAAATGTTATGGATGAGAATTAATATTTCCAGTACACTAATATTATTCAAAGGTGTGTGACTCTCATTTCATGCCTTTTCTTCATTCATCACAATAAACTTCTTTCAATTTAAACATGAATGTTTACTTTCCTCGTAGTTTTAACACAGTCTCATTAGGGTCGACTCTGATCTAGTTAATATGTGTTCCGATGAATTATATATATATATGTGTGTGTGTGTGTGTGGGTGTGGGTGTATATAATATATATATATATATATATATATATATATATGTATATATATATATATATATATATATATATATGTATATATATATATATATATATATATATATATATATATATATATATATATACATACATATATATATATATATATATATATATATATATATATATATATATATATATATATATATATATATATATATATATATATATATATATATATATATATATATATATGTATATATATATGTATATATATATATATATATATATATATATATATGTATATATGTATGTATATATATATATATATATATATATATATATATATATATATATATATATATATATATGTATATATATATATATATATATATATATATATATATATATATATATATATATATATATGTATATATATATATATACACACATATATATATATATATATATATATATATACATATATATATATATATATATATATATATATATATATATATATATATATATATATGTATATATATATATATATATATATATATATATATATATATATATATATATATATATATATATATACACAAACATAACGGTGTGTGTGTGTGTGTGTGCATGTATGTATGTATGTAAACAAACACACAAACATAACGTTGGTGTGTATGTGTGTGTCAGTCATGCATTTCATGAAAACAGAACAGAAAGACCCAGCCATATACACTTCAACAAAACACTAAATGCCGTAACTAGACATGCTAAATCAATCATCCCTCCTTACAAAGTCGACGTCAAACAAGATTATCCGACATCGTAAATAAATAATACATCGTAAAGTTGAGAATCAAAAACCCGACGACATTGGCCTTGAATTCTTTTTAAACATTTTAGAAACGTATGAAGTGATTTTGACAATTTGAATGAACAACGACAGGTTTGGCAGATGCACATTCATCATGCATTCCTGGCTCTCTGACGTATATAATTTCTGTAAATTTCTCTATATTACGAATCTTCTTTAATTGTTATTGTTTAGCGACTGATGGTGATGGAAATAAATCATACAGCAAATGGAAAAAAAAATTATATTGTTCAACAAAATTATAACCTATGAAGTCATGAGAAAAAAAAAAAAATATATATATACATATATATATATATATATATATATATATATATATATATATGTATATATATACATATATATATATATATATATATATATATACATATATATATATATATATATATATATATATATATATATATATATATATATATATATATATATATATATATATATATATATATATCTATATATATATATATATACATATATATATTTCTAGTGAATAATAAAAACTCACAATATGCCTATTTCTTTCACTCCGTTTTCATCTGTTCGTCTGTTTAACCTTCTCTGTGTTAATATATCTTTCTCGGAGTAACATTGAGTGTGTCCCACTGATACAGATATTAAATAACTTTGACTATGTATGTTTGTTTGACGTTCTCATGTCAAAAATAGCGCATTTCTGATGAAGTTGTAAAATTGAAATGATGCTATGTTGACGTTGTACAGTATTATATATATATATATATATATATATATATATATATATATATATATATATATATATATATACATTGTGATGGGTATAAAGATGTGTCCCTACTACGACCAGTTTGTGTAAATTGTATATACCCTAAATACTAACACTATTTGTGTAATTGGCACGACGGGTCCCGTCCCGGGCACCCGAATATGTTGCGAGCAGAGATTGATCTAATTCCCACACATAATATATAAAGGGATGATGTTAAACACGGTAGCGAAAACATTAACAATATATTATAAAATCAAGATATATATATAACATTATTTACAAGGGAGGCACGATATATATATATGCAAGGGGGAAGCTAAGCCTATCGCAAAGCTAATAATACCTGAGCTAAAGATATATCAATAACCCTAATATAAACACAACACTAAGGAAAACACAACAGACTAAGGAAAACACAGACAATGCACAGTATATGAAATAAGCTAAGTCACTAAAGGCACTAAAACACTGTCTACCTGGAATCCTTGAGGAGGTGAAGGGAGAGGAAGGACCTCTCGACTTGAAGGTCGAACTAATTCTGTCTAAATCTATCAATGACCTATTTTGAGGGAGATACCGGGTCAGTACGAGGGGCAGCGACAATTCTTCTAATTGGTCAGGGAGCTGCCCGATCCGGCGGTGATTGGTCCACGCGGTAATGATGAGAGGACTTTGGCCACGCCCTCCGAACGTGGGCATTCAGGACTGACCTGGAACTGGGAGACATTGTGTTTAAGTAACTAGAAATATTTAATTATTGCTTCGATATGAATTTTGAATCTTTATCATATACAATAAGACCTTGATATCGCTCGTCCACGTTACCCCAAATCGTCCCGATTTGGTAAGAAAATTAAATATAACGAAAAGAGAATGCCAAAATCAGCGATACTTAGCAGAGAAAAAAGGAGATCCGTGATCAGTGGAGCTCTTGAAAATATACGAAGAGATCAGAAGCTGGCAACGTCTCGATTATTGCACAAGATCACACGGTTGTGCAATCAGTGCAGGCTTCGAGATGGGCTGCGCTGGTTACAGGATTGACACGTCTGGTTGACATGCCCTTCTGCATCCATCACTATCGTATCTGAAAAACTTTATACACGTAACTAGTGCATACGATAGTTGTAGAGGGGACAGGGTAAAGGGCGTAGGAGCAAAAATTATGCAGATGCATGTTATAAGATAATGGGTAATAGTAGTTATGAATTAACTAGCTGAAAATAACATGCAATATAATTTAAAAAGATATCAAAAGTATGTATACAATAAGTGCATTGCTAGTTATTAACATATTATTATGTCATAATGTGTAGAAACAATTAAAATTTAGCAAGTAAGTTATGCTAAGTTATAGTATATACTCATAAATTGGTATATCCAGTAATGGTAAATATAGTACAAAAAATACAAGAGTACGACTTGCGAATAGGCATCGGGTGATGCGGTAACTTGCTCGTAGTGCGATGCAACCAACACGCGACCAAGCTCGAATCATCAGCCGTGCAAGTCCGGTATCTGTTTAAGATCAGACTGGGGAAAAGTCATTAGGAGTCCCGGGCTTCAGGATGAACCCGAGAGTTGCAACAATGCAATGGGTTGACTGCATCAGGAACCGTATACAGCATAGAATGGTCCTGGTAGTCGACAGATGTGGTAGTTACCAGCAGGAACTATCTGCAAGGTATAGCGAAATTAGTATTCCATATGGAAAACTAACCATAGATGCAACATAATCATATGATTTGGCAATAACAAGAAATAGGAAATATTTACCTGAGTTCATGTTATTTGCTGACAATACTTACGTAGTAGCAGACCGGATTCAACGAGGGATGAACCATGTGCAAAATATGGGTCTGCTGTGATAAATGATGAGTATGCAAAAATGGTAAGTTAAGATGTAGTTTTTCCATTTACTAACTGAGTCTAGTCCTTCGGGGAGTGAAGGCACGGTATATGAGCCAAGGTCAGTAGCAAATTAGAAAGAACAATATAAATGTGTATGATGCATGTAAAAAAAAATAATTAGCCAAATTACCAACCATATCTAATCCTTAAATAGGCGTGACCGGAAGTCAAGATTTGAGGCAAAGTGGGTAAAAAAATATCATGAATATGCTTATGAAAGAAAAAAAATAATCCAAATATCAACCGAATCCAGTCCTTCAATTAATTAGAAGGCACGACATGAGTCAGATTGGATGAGACTGGAAAAAATAAATGTTAATGAGAGCTGAAATAAAAAAATATTATTAATATATCATTGACCTGGAGGTCGTTCCGTTAAGGAATAGGTGATTTACCGTGATTGACCATGCTAGTGGTCGGTAAGATCATGCGCCAAATTGAACTCGTCCCGTGGGGAAACGCTGTCTTAGCTCGAGAACAAAGATAAATATGATGAATTATTAGACTATGCTAAGATATTTCAATTGCGTGGCCGAACTCGTCCTTCTGAAATAAGGTGCGGCGTAATAGCCAAGATCGGGGCAACTGAAAGAAATACCATTAATATGTGCATAGCTAATAAAAATGTGGAGGTAGCAAGCCTGGAACGTCTGATAAGTGATAAGCGCGCTGTCTCTGTTTGAGAGAATTAATTGTGACGTCAGGTTGTCAAGATCTCCGAAGGCGCGATGCACCGGAGTGCGAAAAATAACCCGTAATTCGCGGTTTATTCAATTTTGGTACCATAGATACGCGTAATTAGGGTGTGGGATGCATATGCAATGGGCGTCATGCAATGAAGGCCCGATAAATGAGGTACAGTAGCTGGAGAAAGGCAAATTAAGCTGAAAAGCTGTAAAATATGAAATGATAAGTAAACCTTTTCCTGACTGTCCTAGTGAACGTTTCGTTCAGTAATATCATGATAAGATATTTGGCGTTCCGATTGACCCATGAAATTTTTCGAAAGGTCGGAAACTCGGAGAGGCCGATGATGATAACATATATGTTTAATGTTGTCGAAGTCGACAATTGCTTAAAATTAAAAAGAATGACAATCATATCATACGAGGATTAAAGTTACTTACAATTAAACAATGAAATATGGAAGTAACAATAATCAATAATGCAATGAAAAATGCAAAGATAGTCGAATATGACTATACAATGAAATAGAAATAAAGCTAAGAAACGAACATGCATCTGTCAACATTTCTAGCTAAATGTGATGATAAATCATAATATGAAGTGATGAAACATGTTAAGATATGAAATAATTGTCAGAGAGATTGTAATGAATTAACAATCATAAGTCCACAAAGTAAAAAAATATTAAAAACATATACTGTCGAATGTTGAGAAATATATAGAATTTCACAAAGACAGTACAAATTGTTAATCCAATCATCGGATTACAACGTGACCGAGTGAGGTCAGTAGTGTGACCCATAATCGAATCACAAATGACAAAGTATGTCATGTTACAGAAGATGCAGAAATATAATCATGCATTAAGAAATATACAAACGTATATGCAGACAATAAAAAAAATGAAAATGTAGAGAAAATCATAGTAAGACACATATATAATTTTAATTGTCGCAACGATTTTCTTTCGAATTCACGCGTGCAAGAATGACATAGGATAAGGTCACCTACAGAACGCGGTCATGAAGTGACCGAGGGTCACATGTGATGCTATTCCCAATATCACACGGTCATGAATTTGACCACAAGGGACAGAATGGTCGCGAGAAAATATAACACATTGTCAAAGTTTTATGTTCAGATTGACCATACGAACGGGTCAAGGGTCAAGTGAGGTCAGGTCATATGCAAAATACATTTAATCTAATGTATATTGAAGCAAAGAGAAAATAAATTATATCAATTTCCCATAATGAACGAACAAATATATTAAATGCTAACGCAAAGTGAATTACATTCCCACGAATACATAGTATAATTCATATTCAAGAAAGGAAAATATTTAAATTCACAAAAAAATAATCACACGAGATCAAATGACGAATCCGAAACGTGTAACTGAACATATTTTTTGTTCGAAGAAGTCGACTTGTTAAATTTCGCATAGGAACGAAAACTTAAGAAAATCACACAGATATTAGAAGTTCTATATAAGAAATTTCGAAGTTATTGCCATAAGAAGATGATGTGATTTACAGTTATTTACTTAACTAACGCACATAAAAACAAATCATGCATTATACGTAGTAAAATGTAATCGTAAATTCACACAAGATAACGTAGAGCAATCAAAGCGTAGAATAATAGAATAAGTAAACGAAACAGTTATTTTATCGGTTTCGTATGAAAGACTAATGTCACACCGTTATGTGAATGTCTACGAGAGTACGAATAACCTTGAAACGTTAATAAATGCAAACGTAAGATAACATAGAATAATTGTTAAACATTCGTAGCATAGTAAAAAGAACTAATAACGTACATATCGGAAGACATAAAATAATGATGTGAAATATTACGTTACCGAATGTTAACGAAAAGTTATTTAGTGAAATTAACGAAACGATACGTAGAAAAAAATATCACTAATTAACAAAATGAGAGTAGATGAGAAAGCGTGGGAGGGAGGGCGGGGGAGAATTACGGGGGTGGAGTTTGCAATAAACAGGGAGAAAAAAAATGCAATGGGGAGGGGGGCAGGGAAACACAGGAGAGACATGTGCCTAGCAACCTTAAAGTGACTTACCTTTTGTTGCTGAGAGAAGAGAAGTAGCTTCACTGCGATTGTCGTGTTCCTCTTAGTGCTGACGTTGAT
>BOPN01002916.1:5000-7500 GCA_017312705.2 Penaeus japonicus | reverse complement strand
TAACTGTTGCTGTTGTGAATCTAATTAGCAATAATGATAATTATACTTGATGAATGATTGAACAACGATGATCATAATGATGATGATGATAACAAGAGTAATAGTGATGATGATGATGATGATAATGATGATGATAATGATATTGATAATAATGAGGATACTAAACATAATCATTATAATCTTAACAGCGATAAATAGTGCCATTGTTATAACAATCATAACGATAATGTTGATAACAATAATATTAAGGATAATGATGATAATGATTAAGATGATAGCACTAACAATATATTATTTTTATTATTATTATCGGTATTGTTGTTGTTATCTATATAATGATAATGATTATTCTCATTATTATCATTATCATCATTATCTTTTATATCTATAATGATAATAATGTTGTAAATGGTAATGATAATGATAATTATGATAATAATCAGGATAATAATAATGGTAAAGATAATAATGATGATGAAAATTATGTTAATAAAAAATATCATCATAAAAATCGTGATATTGATAATGATAGAAGAATGATCATCATCATCATTATTATTATCATAATCATCATAATTATCATCATTATCATCATCATCATTATCATCATCATCATTATCATCAAAATCACATTTTTCTTCATTGTTATTCTTATGATCATTATCATAATGAGAAAAAAATGCTAATAATGATATTGATGATATTAACGATAGTAATAACGAGGATGATAAAAATAGTAATAATATTGATAATGACCTAATAAGGAACTATAAGGAAAATTATAATGGTGATAATGATATCTGTTATCATTAATACTAATATGATGAAGATGATGATAATGATAATGACAATGATAATAATGATAGTGATAATGGCGATAAAATAATTCTCGCCATACTAACAGACAATAACAACATAAACAACAATAAAGATAGTAATAATGATCGTTTTTACAAGAGAATTAATACAAATAACAAAAAAAAACAAAAAAACAAAAAAAAACAGTGATAACCATAATAATCTTTATTTTCAGTAATTAAAAAAAAAAATCCTATGAACAAAAAAACAAAAAAAAGAAAAAAAAAGAAAGAAAGAAAATCATAACAAGAAATGGTATTTAGGTTTAGCTTTTTCGAGGAAAGTTTTATTCAGGAAACATCATTAAAGGGGGGGGGGGGGGAGGGTCAGATAATATTAGTTTATATATGAAAGTTACACGTGTTAGCGGTATTATGGGGTAACTATGACTTTCGTGTGTTGTTGTTGTTGTTATTTCTTGTTCTTCGTATTGTTTTTTTTTTTTTTTTTGTTGGTTTCGTTTTTCTTGTTTGTTTGTTTTTGTTTGTTTTGTTTTTCTTGTTTTTTTCTCTCTCTGTTTTGTTTGTTTGTGTTTCATCATCTTTTTCCTCTTTATCTTTTTCTTCTCTTTCTTCTTATTCTTTCTATTTTCCTTCTTCGTTTTTTTTTCTACTTCTATGTTCCACTTTCCTTTTTTTTTTTCTTTTTTTTTTTTATTTTTTCTTTGTCTCTTTCTTCTACTTCTCAATTTTTTTTTTTTGTTTACATATCTTTCTTTTATTTCTTCTGACTTCGTCTTCTTTTTTTTTTCTATCCTTCTTCTTCATCCTCTTGCCTCGTTCTCTCCTCTTTTCTCCCTACTTCATCTTCTTCCTCCTCTTATCCTTGCTCTTTATTTCATTCTGTTTCTTTTTATTCTTCTCTTCGGTATTTTTTCTCTAATTTCTTATGTGATTCACGTTTTTTTTTTGTTTTTTTTTTTCACTTTTTTCGTCCTTTCCTTATTTATTCTTATTTTCTCTTCTTATTTTGCTCTTTTCTTAATTTCATCGAGCATTATTTCTTCTTCTCTTGCTTTTTCTTCTCCTTCTTCTCCCTCTTCCCTTCATTCTTCTTTTTCTTCTTCGTCATCATCTATTTTTACTTCTCCGTCTCCTTCTTCTTATCGTTATTTTACTTCCTCTATTTTTCCTCTATTTCTCCCTCTTCTCCCTCTTACCTTCACTCTTCTTTCTCTTCCTCCTCTTGCTCTCTCCCTTCTTCGTTCTCATTTATTACATCTCCCCATCATCTCCTTTCAACACAGATACACATATTTCTATTATCTTATTATGATCCATTATCTTTTTAGACCAAAGTGCCCGAAGACTATATATAATTCATATATATGTATATATATATATATATATATATATATATATATATATATATATGTATATATATATATATATGTATATATATACATGTATATATATATATGTATATATATATATATATATATATATATATATATATATATATATATATATATATATATATATATATATATATATATATATATATATATATATATATATATATATATATATATATATATATATATATGTACATATACACATATATCAATTATATATAGTATATATATAGTCTTTGATATGTGTATATGTATATATGTATATATATATATATATATATATATATA
>BOPN01002915.1:178274-180774 GCA_017312705.2 Penaeus japonicus | reverse complement strand
CTCTCAAACACACACACACACTCACGCACACACACACACATACCTGCCCACCCATACAAAAACAAACACACACCCATGCGATTGCCGCTGGCAAAACACTCTAAAGTTCGAGAGTGAGCTATGACGCAAGTTAGGGATTACGGTGACGTCATAGCAAGAGGTTATGACCTATAACATTACAGCTGTGATACATTGCGTGAGATGGCGTGCAGGGGGGGGAGGGGGGCAGGGAGGGGTTGCTTGGTGATTAATTGCAAGCTAGCAAAAATGTACATTTTTTTTCATAATAATAATAATGATGATAGTAATAGATAGATAAGTAGATAGACAAGTGAATGAATAAAAATCAATGGAAAGTGTTATTTCTATATTAAACAAGTCTTCTAATTATATCAATATATTTTGGTTTTGAGAATATTCTTAGGAAATGCACTATGACAGGCATAACAAAGGGTAAGACAGTAGCCAAGGTTGTTTAAGGTCATGTAACTAGGAGGAGAAATAGAGGGAAGGAGGGGAAGAGGGGAGGGGGGAGGGGAAGTAAGGTGAGGGAAAAGAGGAAACATTAGAGAAAGAGCGTAGAGGAAGAGAGAAGAATAAAGGGGATAGCAGGAGTGGCGGGTAGGAAGGATTAGAGAAAAGGTGTGTGAAGTAATATTACTGAATTGGAATACGAGAAATGTTAGAAATGGTAAGGGAAAGAAAGAGAGAGAGAGAGAGAGAGAGAAAGAAAGAGAGAGAGAGAGAGAGAAGAAGAAGAGAGAGAAAGAGAGAGAGAGAGAGTAAGAGAGAGAGAGAGAGAGAGAGAGAGAGAGAGAGACTGAAAGAGAAAGAAAAAAGAGATTGAAAAAGAAGGAAAGAAAAGAAAGAGAGATGCGAGAGGAGAATGTAAATTGATACACGTTTCCTGTATAATTTTAAAGCACTTGCGATGCATTGTTGCATGCTCTGGGATTCTTATGACGAAGGTTGTATATCAACTGTATTCATTCATCTAAATGATGATCAAAAGACCCGATCGCTCACTCATTAGTTGTGATTAAACACCTGTAATCAACGCTAAAGATACCGGCTGTCTTGTACTAGCAGGCATGAACTCATCCCGAGTCCTTGCGGTAAGCTCTGTTTAAGACCCGCATCATGTGTGATATGCTGGGAGATTTTTCTCTCAACACTCAAGTTCAAAGATATATTTACATATCATAACTTGAGCGTCCTCCTATTGCATAGAGGAATCTGCTGATAATGGTTTTAAATCCCTCGTCTTTAGGGGCTCTGCGCTATACTTTAGAGTAGAAGATTATACATCCTCTTATCTCTGTCGACTGCAGGTCCTGAGCTCCAGGGAACCCGTGCTGTTCCCGGGAACTAGTCGCGGTTTGGACAGCTGCTTTTTGCCTAACGTTAGCAGGCGTTGCGCTTGAAGGCAATATGTTATTGAAACTGATATCTGCTCATAATAATAATTAGTTGTGTAACAAGTTAAGGCTTATTCAAATGTAATACTTAGTTATGATACACTTTATGGTCTCCTTAAGCGTCGGTATATCATGAAAGGAATACTTTGTTCTCTTTTTTCTGCCGATGCCCCTCTCCCTGATGTGAGAAAACGGTTCACTAGAAATTATGTAGGCTTTGCTGACTCTCTCTCCAAGGAAGACCATACGTCAAACACTACTTGAGCTCTGCCTTCATAAAAGAGAAAATCACACACACACACACACACAATCCTGGTGCCAAACAAAGCAGACACAGAAAATCAGAAGTGCATTTTCTTCCCTTCTATGAGGGATCCACTTCCCAAAAGCCGAGTCCTCCCAAGGGCATGGCCGGGAGTGACGCGCCCTCACCGCGGGAGGCGCCTTCAGGTGCTCGTGACTCGCTGGGGAGGAGGCCGCCGCGCCGCCCGGATGCGCTCGCGGGGACACCGACGATGGGGGAGACTCGGCTCTGCTGTTGGCCGGCCATTTGGGCTGTGTGTGAATACTGCACACACACACACACACACACACACACACACACACACACATACACATACACACATACATACACACACCCACACACACATACACACACACACACAGACACACACACATACACACAGACATATATATATATATATATATATATATATATATACAAATAAAATACCAATAAAAAAGGGCGTTAGGCAGGGCGACACCATCTCACCGAAGCTATTTACAGCCTGCTTAGAGGAAGTATTCAAGAAGTTAGACTGGAAAGAGAGAGGGATTAAAATAGGGAATGAGCACTTAAGCAATCTAAGATTTGCAGATGACATTGTTCTTTTCGGTGAGTCAGCAGATGAACTACAACAATTAATAAGCGATTTAAATAAGGAAAGTCTGAAGATTGGCCTTAAAATGAACATGAAAAAGACTAAAGTCATGTTCAACAGTCGAACCCCAGTTAAGCAAATACAAATACAAGGCGAGGTACTAGAAGCAGGAACGGCGTATACCTAGCAACTCATTCAGTC
>BOPN01002915.1:155774-158274 GCA_017312705.2 Penaeus japonicus | reverse complement strand
TAAGGCGGATCTTCAGGCTTTCCTTATTTAAATCGCTTAGTAATTGTTGTAGTTCATCTGACTCGCCGAAAAGACGATGTCATTTGCAAAGCTTAGATTGCTTAAGTGTTCCTCCCCTATTTTAATCCCTTTCTCCTTCCAATCTAACTTCTTGAATACTTCCTCCAAGCAAGCTGTAAACAGCTTCGGTGAGATGGTGTTGCCCTGCCTAACACCCTTTTTTATTGGTATTTTATTGGTTTCTGCATACATTTTACTGATCGCTGTACCATATGATATCCTCTAATAACCTGCAATATATTTCCTCTACTCCTTGTTTATGAATTGCATCTAGTACTGCTGCTATCTGTACCGAGTCGAATGCCTTTTCGTAATCTACGAATGCCATACACAGGGGCTTCCTATATTCGTTTATTTTCTCCCTTATTTGGGCTAGTGTGTGGATATGGTCTTTAGTTGAGAATTCGCTGTAGAAGCCTGCCTGTTCCCTGGATTGTTTTGAATCTAATGTATTGGTGATATATTGGCTGATTTTAGTAAACAGTTTATAGATTACTGAAAGGAGGCTTATAGGTCACTTATTCTTTAGGTCTTTTGTGTCCCCAATTTTGTGTATTAGAATTATTATTGCGGTTTTCCAGGATTTCAGAGTTTTATCGTCACTTGGACATTCGTTAAAAAGATTGGCTAGTTTTACTGCTGCAATCTCTCCTGCATCTTGAATAAGATCTACACTAATGCCATCTTCTGGTGTTTTTCCTCTTTTTCCTCTTTTCATGTCTTTTGCTTCCTCTACCATGATGTTTGGAACGTCTGCAATTGTTGTGTTTGTTTCCGTGCGTGGTTGATCGTTTGAGTGGTATAAGTCGCAATAGGAGTCTTCTATTACTTTGATAATTTCATTGTTATTGTACGTCACCTCTCCATTGGGTTCCTTTATTTCATGCATTTGTTTTTCCCTATTCTGAGCCTCCTCTTTGTTGCCTTAAGGCTTACTGAACTTTTCAAGTGCAGCTTCTTTTAATGTCTCACCGAATTGGTAATTCATTTGGTCTATGTCAAGATCTTCGAGAGCTGGGTATCTGTTTCACCCTATTCTTAATGTTGATTAGATTAGATGAGCTTATTTCGTTCCCGTTTTAGCTGTAATTCAACTTGACTTCTGACCAGTCTATAGTCGCTTCCGACATTTACTTTATTGATAACGCTTACAATGTCGCGCCTGTTGGTGATTATGAAGTAAATTTCGGATGACGATTTCCATGTCCATTTCCCCCCGTGTTTCTTTTCGAAGAATGTATTCATTGCTTTAAGGGATCGAGCTTCGGAGAATTCTATTAACGTTTGCCCTCTCTCATCTCTGGTGTCTATTCCATGTTTCCCATTCGAGGTTTCCCCATCTTCCCTTATTCCTATGTTGGCATTAAAATCCTCCATAATCACACTAAAATGGGTTTTTGCTCTATCGGTAGCTGCTTGCACATCTTCATAGAAGCTCTCTATCTCCTCATCACTATGACTGCAGGTAGGAGCGTGAACTTGGATAATTTTCAGGTTATATCTGTCGTTTAGTTTCATCATTACAGAAGCTACTCTATCACTCACACTGTAGGATTCCCTAATATTCTTTTCGAGGTGCTTGTGAACCAAGAGACCTATTCCTAATTCTTGTTTGCTATCCAGGGCGATAGGTGATGTTTGCTCATCGTTGGTGTCGTTGGTTAGGAATGGAAGTCTGGGTCTTCAGCCCGAATTTTTTGCCACGGATTTTGAAAGATAAAAATGCAACAGAAAAAAAAAATCTGAGATTTCATGGTGTGAAGGCTAGCCTACACACCTATCCAGTAAAGCACAGCATCTTAAACCTTGTATTTATTTCACGCTGAAATACCTTGAATTGAATTCCTGTAGATTGTGAGCCTAGGCTGAGGCCCCGATGTTTCCAGATCCTAAACACGACCTTCGCTGCCCATACATAAACTCATCTATATGCCCGCTTATCTCTGCATGCATATTCTTGTGGTCCTCTTTTAATGCAAGTATGTGTGTGTCTAGACATGATAGTTTACGATAAGTCAGTGATATTTACTTCATTCTTCACATTCCCTGATTTTCTCAATTTCCTGTCTAAATAACGATGATCTGTGGGATAAAGACAGTTGTAAGGCCTGTTTTTTCTCAGATGTGTATGTTGGTGATGATTTTCAGTTTCATTGATGTTTTGGTAAATATTTGCTAAATATGTGCTAAGAGCACATAGGTAAGTTCCATGACATCTCATAAGGCGTCTGGTTGGACAATTCTTTTAGCAGGTAGAGTAGCCGATCAGTCTCACCACTGTACCTGTTAATCTTACGGCGTGGGTTCGAGTCCCGGTCAGGGAGGTAAAATTTGTATATATATATATATTAAAATGCGTTACTGCATTCTACCATCTTCTCACATATATATAACCTCGGTAACCTGATTTGGGACTTGAATTAGTGATTCCGTTGCTGCC
>BOPN01002915.1:133274-140774 GCA_017312705.2 Penaeus japonicus | reverse complement strand
TAGAGACCCTTACTCGGGTGGCGGTGCTTACGTACGATGATATCCTTAAATCCCATACACGTTCAGAACAAGTCTACTTTCCCTCTACCATGAGCACAACATACTGTTTCGGTCTCTTCTCAAAATTTCCACACAATAGCAGACGGAAGGTTCAATTTCAACGCATTTTGTGTGTTATAATCAGTGAACCCCTCCATTATATGAAGGCCATGAATAAATTGACAGATAAACGAATACGTAGATAAACATCTTTGTTTACATTGCCAGCTAACGAAGCACAATGGAAGCTGATTGCTCCCTTACCTAGAAATTACGCGTTCAATTATCTATCCAATATTTTTAATTCTCTCTGTAGTACGCCATATATAGCTTGAGTATGGCCTTTTAATTAATCGTCGTTGTACTTTTACCTTGAAGATAAAGTGAGAGAGCATTGTAAATTTTGACGCTTATGTTAAATTGTTAAATGCATACAATACTGCCATTCATCAGCGCTTTTAACAAGGGAGTCTTAAATAGAAAAAACTAACTTTTACTCAAACGCCGCACCGCCAAACAGATCAGTTGAAATATTGCATGAAGCCCCAGGCATTCCTAGCATGGGCTTCTATGACTAAAAGTTAGCGAATCATGCTACCAAGGGATGTGAATCTTTCCGAGATTCAGGTTTCACATTCCCATTCGCAGCTTAGGAAGAATCATCCGAGAACTTCCAAAACACTTGGATTTCGATCGCAAGAGGTCGCAAGAGGCAAGAGGTCGCAAGAGACAATAGGTCACAAGAGACAAGAGGTC
The DNA here is from genome assembly GCA_017312705.2 of Penaeus japonicus. Lineage (NCBI taxonomy): Eukaryota > Metazoa > Arthropoda > Malacostraca > Decapoda > Penaeidae > Penaeus > Penaeus japonicus. Next base: position 139,979 of record BOPN01002915.1, on the reverse strand, counting down.
GCAAGAGGCAAGAGGTCACAAGAGGCAAGAGGTCGCAAGAGACAAGAGGTAAGAGGTCGCAAGAGGCAAGAGGTCGCAAGAGACAAGAGGTCGCAAGAGGCAAGAGGTCGCAAGGGACAAGAGGTCGCAAGAGACAAGAGGTCGCAAGAGGAAAGAGGTCACAAGAGACAAGAGGTCGCAAGAGACAAGAGGTCGCAAGAGACATGAGGTCGCAAGAGGCAAGAGGCCGCAAGAGACAAGAGGTCGCAAGAGACAAGAGGTCGCAAGAGGAAAGAGGTCACAAGAGACAAGAGGTCGCAAGAGGCAAGAGGCCGCAAGAGACAAGAGGTAGCAAGAGACAAGAGGTCGCAAGAGACAAGAGGTCACAAGAGACAAGAGGCCGCAAGAGACAAGAGGTCGCAAGAGACAAGAGGTCGCAAGAGGAAAGAGGTCACAAGAGACAAGAGGTCGCAAGAGACAAGAGGTCGCAAGAGACAAGAGGTCGCAAGAGGCAAGAGGTCGCAAGAGGCAAGAGGTCACAAGAGACAAGAGGTCGCAAGAGGCAAGAGGTCGCAAGAGGCCACAAGAGACAAGAGGTCGCAAGAGACAAGAGGTCGCAAGAGACAAGAGGTCGCAAGAGGCAAGAGGTCGCAAGAGACAAGAGGTCGCAAGAGGCAAGAGGTCGCAAGAGACAAGAGGTCACAAGAGACAAGAGGTCGCAAGAGACAAGAGGTCGCAAGAGACAAGAGGTCGCAAGAGGCAAAAGGTCGCAAGAGACAAGAGGTCGCAAGAGACAAGAGGTCGCAAGAGGCAAGAGGCCACAAGAGACAAGAGGTCACAAGAGACAAGAGGTCGCAAGAGGCAAGAGGTCGCAAGAGGCCACAAGAGACAAGAGGTCGCAAGAGACAAGAGGTCGCAAGAGGCAAGAGGCCACAAGAGACAAGAGGTCGCAAGAGACAAGAGGTCGCAAGAGACAAGAGGTCGCAAGAGGCAAGAGGTCGCAAGAGACAAGAGGTCGCAAGAGGCGAGAGTTCGCAAGAGACAAGAGGTCGCAAGAGACAAGAGGTCGCAAGAGGCAAAAGGTCGCAAGATTTCAGTGATTCTGCCTGGTCCTTTTGTTAAAGCCTTGTCCTTTTTCACATGGGTCTGAGAATTGTTGTACATAGCACGTGGATATACACGTGGATATAAGGCTGCAAAATTCAAAACATTAACTTAATTCGATGTTAAGAAATAGGTAGAATTTAGCGGACATCCAAATATCCCAGTTTAGCTTTTTCAGCAGAGGATTATCCTTTTTGTCGTCCATATCATCATTGTCATTATTATTATTATCGTTATTGTCATTCTGATTATCAAAATAGCAGTTGATATTATAATTTTTGTTATTAGAATCTGGTTACTATAAGGAAACGCATTACGAAGCCTTTATTCACGAGATATCCCTGGACCAAGCACGAGCGACTCTTTAGAAGAGAGAGAGAGAGAGAGAGAGAGAGAGAGAGAGAGAGAGAGAGAGAGAGAGAGAGAGAGAGAGAGAGAGGACGAGGATCATATAGTATGTTTATAGATGATACCAAGTATATAGAAATAAAAATATTACATAAATACACATCCTCGTAATAAGGCATCGGGTATGCTTCCCTTGAGTCAAATCATCTTTGACAGATAAATGCTTTGCATATAGTTATCTCCCAATTATGTTGACCTTCAATAGAGCTGACATTGATTGCCGCCGCCTCCCCATTCCAGCCTACTCACTCGCGAACCACTTCTGGGCCGCTGGCGGGAAAACCTTCTTCCATATAACCGGGATGTCTGGAACTTACAGGCAGACCGGGATCGACTTCGCTACCTCTGCCGCCTGATTTCGGCTCCTGTTATAGTGTTTGATTATTGTGAACATTGTGCTGCTGTTATTTATGGTGGCACGCGGACCTTGGCGCAAACTGTCTGTTTACTTAGTTTCAATAATAAGACACCCATAGAGAGAGAGATAGAGACTGTCAGAAAAGAGAAAATGGATGAGAAAGGAAAGAGAAGATGTGTGTTGAGAGATAATCAATGTGAGCAGAATATTTGGCTCGAGAAAAGAGAAACGTAAGCAGCGAGAGAAAGTACTGTGGGTATGTGTTGCAACAATCAATGCTGGGAGCCACACACACACGGGTGTGTGTGTATATGTGTGTGTTTAAATATATGTGTGTATTAATATGCACGCGCGCGCGCATACACACACACACACACACACACACACACACACACACACACACACACACACACACACACACACACACACACATATATATATATATATATATATATATATATATATATATATATAAATATCAATGTAAATAAATAAATAAATATATATATATATATATATATATATATATATATATGTGTGTGTGTGTGTGTGTGTGTGTATGTGTGTTTATATTGCAGTTTCGGCAGGATAATAACGCGCACCCTAATACCAGTTCAGCATACTTAGCAAAGGGCGAATGGGCGTGGAGATGAGAAGGCGAGGTGCGAACGGGCGTGAAAGGGGGAAGGAAAGGAAGGTTCCATGTACTTCCGGATGGAGTCGCCCTACCAAGCGCCGACCTTTGCTGGTTTCCTGTTCAGACGGTTTACCGAGAGTGGTCAGTCCAGAGGATGGGTTTAGAGACATTGTGGTGTCTGCATTTGAGTCGCGGTCTGTGTGGTGTCTGGTTCTGAGTCGCAGTCTGTGTGACGTCTTGTAAAGCAAGTGATACGAGACAGAACACCGAAGTACTCTATCTCGGGACGAATGGTATCATGTAATGGTGCCTCTATATAGTGTGCAACTGCTGAGCCATTTGCCTTTGAGAGTTCTGTTGCCTTTTGACCTATGGATGGATGACCTGCACTGGAGCTACTACCTACGCTCAACCCACTCTCTACTTCTCCCACTAAAACACGTCGCCTTCTATCACCTCTGACTTTATAAAAGCTTCTGTGAGCATCACCTTCAACCTATCCTCGTCTCCCTATTACTTCAGCTCTCCTGTAGAGCCCCTGCCTCTGTTATGATTATACGGTTTGTTCTCCATGTTATGTGTTACTAACATCAATAACGTCATGAAATTCAACAACAAAAGACTGGCACTGTATAAAATAGAAAGATCTTTTAACTATGGTATAGATGGATGTGAATAGCTGCGCTGTTATTGGAGTTAGATGAATAAAATAAATCGTGCTGACAGGCGTGGATGAAATAATTTTGATTCATTACGCCTTCTGACTCGGGAGACGCCCGTCCACAATAGAGCATATGACTCAGTGAATATAACCGTTCGAAATTACCGCAGTTGACTAACTGATAACTGAAATGTCTTCGTTATTGAATGTCAGAGTTGAGACGTCCATTGGCCGTGCCGTCTGCCTCCCCCTCCCTCGCAGCCCTGCCTTTTGTCATCATTTCAATAGCATCCGCCCAGGGCCTTCCATCTCTCCCTCGCTGACTTATTCCGACCAAGACCCGTAATGTGGATTGTCATCTCGTTACAATATCGCAAATTAAGGCGGAAGGGTAGACGGAACAGAGCAAAATCCTTTATGCTAATAATTCATGTCATTTGTTCGGATGGTTATTGTTTACCGGAACCGGTTAGTGCGGAGCGGTGCGGATTTGCAACGTCTTCTCACCTCCGTGATGAAGATTAATCCCGGGGCGGCGTGATCGCGAATGGATTCAGGGGCTTTTTGCGGCGTCTTGGGATCAAGCACTTGAACTTAACTATGTGTTGTGATATTGTTTTTGATTTAGATTTTGGCTTTTTATTTCGGTGTATAGAATATTTTCTCGACGAATTATTCATCATCCGATATGTAACTTCACGCTGTTTCGTACACAGAATGCTTCTTTCTTCTTTCATTTCTTTTGTGAATTAAGAAGAAAAAAAGTAAAGGAGGGAATATGAGGAAAAGAAGAACAACAAAACATAGGTTACCTTTTTTACGTCTGCCAGTTTTGTCGTTTCGTGTCCTTTTCATCTGTGCTTCCTCTCGCTCCCGCACCCCGCCCTTTCCGCCTCCAGACCCCGGCGCGAGCACCTGGCTGGAGGTGGTCCTAATCGCTAACAATTAGCGGGTCCTGGAGCGAAGATGACGGGCATTAGACACAATTAATAGGAAGGCGGAGTCTCTCGCTCGCTCGCTCGCTCGGCCGGGCCTTCCGCTGGCGACGGACGAGGCTCTGCGCTCATTCCATGCGTGTCGGATCATTCATGAATACGTTGCAGTTCATTATCTTTATTGCTAATAATCGCTACCTCTCTCCTGGCGCTCGGTAGGTTTTAAAGATGAGATACGGCGCAGAGGAGTTACTCTCGGCGCGCTAATCACCTGAATAACCAGCTTTTTCAGGCTTCCTCCTCGCCGACCCGGTGAGTGATTTGTACACCGAGGTGTTCGGTATATCAGAGTTGCATACCTTAGCCGCTCCGCTCATTGATGTCTACTTGCTCATCACTGCAAGACTAGCAAACAAGGCAGAGCTTGTCTTACAACAGTCAGCACACCTGTCGTCCTGTCGACACTTCTCCTGCCTTTGTTTAACAAGCTTATCACACTAGCTAACTAGACCCATCATCATGCGCAATTATACTCCACGCCCATAACTCGCGTCTGGCCCACCCGCGCCCACGTTCTCTTTCTCTCCTTGTATGAGGACCAAATCCCTGCGCCACGCTCTCCTCCTCCATGCAAGAGCGAGCGCATCCCGTGCCCACACTTTCTCTCCATCTAAGAGCCCACACTCCCTCCTTCTATGAGCTACCTGAACCTCGCGCCCGCACAGTTTCTCTCCTCCCAAGAGCTACCTAAGCCTCGCACCCACACTCTCTCCTAAGGGCGACCCGATCCCCGCGCCCACACTTTCTCTCTCCTTGCTCAAGCGACCGAATTCCCGGCAGGACGACAAAAATATGTGACTACATATCTCCAGCGCCGAGGCAATTGTCATGGGGCCGAAGCAGAATTAGAATGTCGAAGGTGAATACGGATGAGACGAGACGAGGCTGCGTGGGAGCGAGGGAGCTCAGCTGGCGAGAGACTCCGCCGACGTCTCGCCGGGAAATGCGCGGAAAGAAACGGCGGAGTGACGAGCAGAGCGAACTGCATATGTAAAAGAACTTACGGAAAGCAAGCGGGCGAAAGGCATAAAGGAATGTTGCAGATAATTCATGGAACTGGGAATGTAGGAGGTCTTTAGATGCGGCGATGTTGATATATAGCAATTGCATAAAGATATGTTTCACGCGTTGGCATGGCCAAATGGTGTTGGAAAAGTGGGACGTATATATTATGGAAAAGTAAGAGCGAGCGAGCGAGGTCGTGTAAGAGTAATGTGATGAAATTTGTGAGGCCTTTTAGCATATGAAACCATAGCTCCAAGTGCTCGCAGCGAGGGAAGTTATACCATAATGGGATGGCTATAGAAATCTGACCTTATTCCTGGGAAAAAGAGATGTATCTGCTAAGTGCATACACACGTGTGTGTGCGCACACACACACACACACAGACATACACTAACACACACACACACACACACGCACACACACACACCTATTTGCCCCTGAAATTACTTTCGTAACAAAGGCAAAGAACTCATCAGCTTAAAGTCTAGAGATTTAATCAACACCAGAACACACTGACAAAAGTTTGCAAAAGTTTAGTAAGGCCAAAACATGAATATTATATCCAAACACGCTCATTTAGAAACACGAAATGCACAAAAACGCAGGAATACGGGAATGTCCTCGCTATTATGTATGAGCATCTCGAGCTAACAGATGCAGAACTGTGCCATCTGTTAGTGCCATGGCACACGCTTGGCCCAAACCACTCACAGTTTGCAGTGCTTCGTTCGAGAGTACGTGGTACCGAGCAGGATTTCCTTAGACTCTGTGCGAGGACGGTATGGGCAAACCATATCGGATTTATATCCGATTGAATCATATACACCCAAGAACTCGATACATATTGACAACTCATACGTTCAAGCGTAACGGATCGTTAATAAAGTTGTACAAAAGATAGTCTACAGGTTTGCTGTCTTTCTAACCGTTTCCGTTTTTTTTTTTTTTTTTTTTTTTTTTTTTCTTTTGCTCAAGAGGATTTATGAACATCTTTCACATTGTTTGGCTTTCATTAACATCTCCATTTCAAAGATCATCGCTCACATATTCCGATCCTACAACCTTTCATCGGACTAAAGATTTGCTGATAAGTTTACTCATTACACATGGTAAGGTTGTCACTTCTTTGCAATCAACTATACTTGTCTTAATTGTTTTTATGAGTTGCTAAAGCTCATGATACATTTATGATAGATCTGTACGGATTAACCTAAACCTTATCGCCAACAATTTCCCATAATCTACTGTTCACGACAAATTAGTTCGTGATTTTCATGAATGAGATTGAAAAATAGCTTCAGGTTTTGGATACTCATGATTATCATCACAAAAAGCTACCGATGCTTCTCCATAGGGTGCGAGTACATGACGGTGAACATGACATATAAGCACAAAATACCTAGCAACAGCGGTAACAACTGTTGAGAGATCCCGCGGAAAACATCGACAGCGGGGAAGAGAAGACTTACACGAAAAGTTTGCCGATAAGAAAAAGGACTGAATGCGTTCCATTTACGTTAAAATTTAAGAGGATAAAATTATTCACAACAAAAATAA
>BOPN01002915.1:123274-128274 GCA_017312705.2 Penaeus japonicus | reverse complement strand
ATACTGATTAACAGTCAGAGCACCTTCTGCCGTGGGATTCCGTCGAATAGCACAACCAGTCCTGTATGTGTGCGGAAATTGCACCAACACAAGAGGAAGTGGCGCTGCTGACAACACACTATTGATGGTTCGTCGCGTATCTCACAAGGCGCGGTTGTGCGACTGCCGAAGAGCTGGCCGAGATAAAAAAAAGTTAGGAAACAGCGACCGAGACCGAGGCCGCTTGCGCGCCGGAAGCCTGTGCTGCAGAACGAAAAATGGTCGTGTGATAAACGCATGTGTTGCTTAATACACGAATAAAATGCCGTGCTGAGGAACATTAATCAAGTAAATACCGATTGCTACTATGAACGGTAATATGAAAAGCCACGTTGGTTGTCATGTCAAATGTTTTCCTCAACACAGCCAAAGAGAAACATAAAAACATCTGCAACAGATCACCCAGACCCTGACACCGAAACGCCTCTCTCTGTTGCATTTTTGTGGAGTATTTTCCCCCACACTCGAAACCGACGTTGCTTGTCATGCTGCTCTGAGCCCTCTCCCCCCCTTCCCCCCTCCCCCTTTTTCTCAGCTGGCAACATTCTCGCCCGCGAAGCGACTTTTCGAATGCCAGCTGGAAAGGCGAGATTCTTCAGGCCTCCGCCGCATGGAGCACGAATGCCTCGCTGTTCCGTCACTTCGCAGTCGTGTCTACTTCCTCCCGGCGGCGAGACGAAGTACACAGATAAAGCGACGCGAAGGAACATCTACAACTTTCACCGCCGACGATGCGAGGCCTGCCTGCGCACCCCCTCTCCCCCTGGCCCTCGCCCCTATCTGATGGCCCCCGCCCCTGGCCCCTACCCATGCGCTCCTGGTCCTTGCCCTCCCGATCCCCTCTCCCTGGGCCCAAGCCCCCCTGGCCCCTTCCCCCTGCCCTATGCCCCTCGCTGCCCTCACGCGCCCCCGACACTCATGGCCAAGAGATCCATTCTGCGCCCTTGCCCCATGGCACTCCTCAAACAGGCGTGGCCCCTAAGGCAGGGCATCGCGCGTGCCGGACAGTAATTGAAAGCAGCGCCCCTCGCGGCGAATTCCGAAATCAATTACACCCTCGTCGGCCTCCCAGACTACGGGGCGCTAATGGCCAGAAATCTCAATTATCTGCCGTCGGCTTAGTGGTCCGGCCTCCTCCACCATTCCCTCGCAGGCACGGCCGGCCGCCGACTACTTACTCTTCCCGCCCACTGAGCGAGATCTGTGAATCCCGCTTGAGGTGGCATCCGGGTAGTAACATGGGCGGAGGGGCGACGACGGGGGTTGGGTGGAGGCGCGGGTGAGGGGGAGGGGAGAGGGGAGAGAGGGGGGAGAGGGCGGTGGGTGAGACGCGGCTCATGATCACGATAGAAGGGATATCAACAATTAGGTCCACAGTGTCGCCAAGTATATGTGACGTGCACACACAAACAGTAGAAAAGAAAAGAAAAGAACTAAAAGCATGTGGGAGCCGGATGTGAAAAGCTCTGAACAACAGCGGCCGTGTGTCAAGGTGTCCCCCCTAAACGAGAAATGCCCCTCGCTTCGGCGAATCATAATTGGTGTCACGACCTATTTTTTAGGACTTTGTGGTGGCGAGGGAGACGATTAGAAAGAGGAAACCATTTTATCATAATAATCACAGTTCAAATTACGGTGCTGACATTGCAATTAGGATATTAGGATTCAATAGAATAAAAGAACAAAAGAAAGAAAAAAAGACAACAACGAGGGCCAGATCTGCTAACTAGGCAGACTGGGTGGCCAAACCCTCCAGCTCTACACTAGAGAAGGCCCTGATTTAAGTACTAACAGATTTCGAGATGGATCCGTGCATGTATCTCACCAGGTGGACACGGGAACAGGAATAAAGTATGAAGGATTGAAAACAAACAAATAGGACTTGACTTTGTTGATGAAAGATTCTGCGAAAACTGGAGAACATGAATTTTATAGATTCCAGCACGAAATTATAGAATAATAAAAAAAAAAAAAAAATCGAGTCGGCTACTTCGCAAATGAGCAAAGATTTGACGCCGGCCTTCAGGCAATTTATAAAGTGAAAAACAAAAATGCTTAATAATTAATCCAATCTGCGAAGACTATTCATTCAAAAGATAAATTCGCTGAGCATAAAAATAACTCTAGTAAAACATGGAAAATAGTGCCCAACAATTAACACATATAATTACCCAAGTTCAATACATAGCACAACAAACATTTTAACGCGAAAGAATAAGGTAGGAGCAAATTGTATTGCTTTGCGATTTGTTAAGGATATTGGGCCCGCAATCGCATTCTATATAACGATCATCATTATCACCTCTCTGGTCACTGGTATTTTCTCGTCCCTTTGGAAACTTGGAATTGTAACATAAATTTTTAAGTTTGGGGATATAGACGACAGGAATAATCGCCGCCCCATTACAATACTCCCAGTAATATCTAAGGCTTTTGAAAAAGCAGTAGCAAATCAGTTGATGAATTTCCTGGAGACCAATAACCTATTATATAAAACTCAACATTGCTTTAGAAATAGGCTATCCACTGAAACAGCGTTGCTACAGATTACTGACCAATTTGTGCGACCTTTCTAAAGCTTTTGACAGTGTTAGCCACTTAATTCTTCATAGCAAAATAAGAAACCATAGAATTGATACTCATTAGTTTGATAGTTACAATAACTAATAACTAATGATAATAAGTACACTAACCCGATCGGTAAAAATTAATGAGACTATATCATTACAAAAGTCAGTCTATTTAGGTGTTCCACAGGGATCTATATTAGGTCTGATCCTATTCGCAATCATCATCAATGATTTAGCAACCATTGTCCATAATTTCTATCTAATATAATACACCGATGATTCACAATTTCTTTACAGTGAGTCACTGAATAACCTAGATGCATTGATAGGCAACACTCAACACACTCCTATTTAAGCAAAAAATATTTTAACAACAATGGCCTTAATGTATCTTCATTGGTAGTCGGCAAAATTTTACCTAAACTCCCATACACACAACCATACAATTCGAAGGCTGCCAAATTAAACCAAGCACTTCAGGTAAAAATCTAGGAGTACACTAAGACAAATATATGACATTTGAAGCCCATGTTGACAACATACTTAGGAAAGTAATGGGTACACTAATCACATAAAAAATAAAATCTCTACTGAGACCAGAATCGCGGTTATACAACTCTAGCTCTGAGTATCATTAACTGTTGCTTATGTTAGGGGCTTAACTAACAAAACCCTAATGCAGAAAGCACAAAGACTACAAAACCTTGCTGCAAGTAAGTTCGATCACATCGCCCCATATATTCTTGAATTAAAATGGTTAACAGTCCAAGCCAAATGCAGCTATGATACACTTGTTTTCATTCATAAAATCATTCATGGGAATTATCCACAATGGATCCTGCCCTTATAAACTGTGGGGAACACATCAGGTGTCCGAACATGACAAATAAATTCTCTCTATATCAAGAGATCGCACACGGAAATAGGAACACGGCAATACGAATGTGTGGACCCTTGACCTGGAACCTACTACCTCATAATGCTAAAGACGTCACAAACCTCATTAATTTCCAGACTAAATTAAAAGAACATTTTTATCATACATGTAAAGAATGCATTGTATACCAATTATTTTGCAATGAATTATTTATGTAAAAAGAATAACCATTGTAATTTATGGAATAAAGTTTATGAATTTGAATCATATTCATAGAAAAAAAAACGAAAATTGATACTAAAAAAAACTGCAAATTAAGGAATAACACCACCAATTACTCTAAAATTGATATCAAAAAGACTTTCTATAAACATATATATCCCAATGAAGCAGCCAAGAAGTAACCCTGAAGTGTTAATGAATGAAATTTAATGAAATGAATAGCACAAGCCTTGAGTGATTAAAAACATTAGTAGACATAGTTACAGCGATCCTTACCGATAATATCAACTGATAATCCTTCCTGATTCAGACTAATCTTCTTATTTAACAACGGTTTCAAACTACTAGACAGTATCATTTTTACACTCATGTCTCCCTTACTTCTTGTTAGATTCATTCTTATAATGAGAATTACATCAGTTTAGACTAAGCCGAAACAATAAAGTTATCGCATCAACCAATTTCCCCGCAATAGGTTCCGAAAAAACAAGGCATTTTTATTTATCTTTCAGCTGCAAATGATTCCAATCATCACTAAGTCCTCATGTTGAACAGGGCTAGACGAATCAAGTACAGAAAGCGAAATGCGTTAAATGGAACCGTATGAATTCCAAATCTCTCCCTTGTTCGTATCAGTGATGCCCAGGCCACAACTCCCCTAAACTCGGGTTATGTAGGTGATTGTGATATTTATTACCAGACAAACACTACTAAGATTCTTCAAATAGTGCTTTCATACATCTTTATTCAAGAGTCAACTTCAGGAAACAGTGACTTATTCTGGAAAATAACTAATTCAAAACCAGTTTACAGAAATATGACACTAAAGCAAAGTCCAAGATGCTGAGAAGATTTAGGTCAACACATACACATAAACTAAAACCTAGAGATGCTCTGTTGAACAGAGGCTCATCCAGTGCAAATATGTTGTCTTCTAGAAAGTTACATAACAACAACAGCTTCAGCATTTGGTTATTGTGCAACACACACACACACACACACATATATATATATATAAAAACACAAACACAGAGAAAGAGAAAAGAGAGAGAGTGAGAGAGAGAGAGAGAGAGAGAGAGAGAGAGAGAGAGAGAGAGAGAGAGAGAGAGAGAGAGAGAGAGAGAGAGAGAGAGAGAGAGAGTGAGAGAGAGAGAGAGAGAGAGAGAATTCAAATTCAAAATACTTTATTCCATTTATTATAATGGTTATTCTTTTTACAAGTATAGTTATTACACTGTGTATTAAAATAGTATTAACATAGTCAAAATAAAATACATGCGTAGCTGAAATAG
>BOPN01002915.1:65774-68274 GCA_017312705.2 Penaeus japonicus | reverse complement strand
TTGACATGAAACATCGTCAAGCAAGTAAGCTTTATCTGCTCTTGTTTCCTTTATCACCCCGTTATTCTCTCGCTTCATCTGCTTCAACTGAGCTTCAACTGAGCATCAGCTGCTGTCGTACTTCCAGTTTGTTGTTGGCTTCTGATATTACATAGCACCTCTTCCTCCTTTTAGAAGCATCACGGCATTATTGCTCCTTACATTATCATCGTCATTATTTTTAGTAGCAAGTTAATATTTGCTGCCATTATTATTATTGATGTTTTCATTATCCTTATCATTCATTTAACCGTTCAATTGAGTTTTTTCGTAATCTAAATACCATCGGCATCTGACATTTTCCTTTACTAAAGTTGTATTTTAACAGACAAATGGATGACTAAGACAAAAAAATAAATTTCTTTGGTAAACAGGTAAATTTGAGAGAAAACTTTTTTTTTAACGTAGACTAAATCCGGCAAATTTCAATTACACTTTTTCTTTATATTTCTTTCTGCAAGCCGTTAAGCGGAGCATGGCAACTATATGCCCGTGAGTTTTTAATTTGTGGCTGACTGCATACGTGATAGTATTACACGGAACAAAGATCAGATTTAAATCGTGATAAAGAAGAAACGGTAGAAGTCGCTGGATAACTTTTTTTTTTCTTCTTCTTCTTTTTTTGGTGTGGGGGGGGGGGGTATTCGTAACCGTCGCTTCGCACTTGTTTTAGAGTTAGCCCTTGCCACCGTCTCTAGGGTAACATGGGATTCACAAAATATAAGATTTTGCCTAATAACCTGCCTTTGTCCAAAGAAAGGCTTTTGTTTGTAAGGAGTTCGACCCCCCCCCCCCCCGTTTCCCCGAGAATATGTAGTTCCTAGAATACATTATCTAGGCTTGTTATTGTAGTGTTTCATTCCCTATCTAAAGCTTTTCTGTTTGAGTTCGCATTTCTCCCCCCCCCCCCCTCTTTTGTCGTTCCGCCGCAGCTACGCGTTAGAGTTTTCTTCGACAAGGATTTAAAAAATTAACCTAAAAACTCTACCCATCCCAACCGAGCTTATATTTCCGTTCCTCCACATTAGTGAGCTTGTCAAGGGATCCAGTCTGGCCTATATATTAGTCCTTAGTCCAGAAGACTTTTCATAAGCCTATCAGTAGCAATATTAAATATGAAAACAAATACAAAAAAATGAAAGTTCTCCATCGCACTGAGAGCATTTTACGAAAAGGTATTAGACCTTCCATGGATGACTCTCCAGGACTCGAAGGACCATCCGTTGCATAAGGAAGCTATCATGAGAGATTTGGAGTGCCAGCGATTGTATGTTAAGATAAGGATGAGGTTGGTGCCTGGGCAGAGCGGAGGTTTGTCAGTCGGAAGCCATAGTAACTCTTGCATAGGTCTTCGCTAATCATTTTCGAATATATTTGAAATCGAAATATCGGCTCTGACACTCGTTTGTGACGGAAATTAATAGGTGTAAAATGTACCATGATAATTGACCTTTAGAGAAGCAAAGTTATTTTAAAGAAATATACATATATAAAAAGAAGCATGCGCATGTAAGTGAATGCTTTACTATAAATCTTACGCGAAAGATGTTAGCAAGAGATGATGAGAAAAAAGCATGAATGAATTTTGGATTTTGTTGAACATTGAAGATCAAACACTAATAAAAACATCTTCAATAAGTGCGCATTGATATCTTCTTACATAATGAAGAAACATGCAGTGCATTCCACACTAGCCTTTTATTCGAACATTGTGTTTTTGCAGGTATAAATATAGACCGTAATGGTGGTTCTTCGACCCAATGTTAATTAAGCTCTTTTTAAACTTGTCTGTATAATTTGATTTTTTTTCTAACAAACACCTAAATGTCAGTTTTTATAATCGCTGTTGGCTGAGCGTTTGAGTAGTTATGCTGAAAATGTTACTCTCTTCGTTTATACTATGGGTTTTGCAAAGGGCCAAGTGCAAGTGTGAGACTCGCTCTCCGCGCACTGGACACTCTCCCATCACGCCCTCTCCGCCCGTTGACTCTTCCTCCTGTGATTCGCACTCTCGTCTCGTTCTTGCTGATGATGACGATAATGATAATGATGGTAATGATGATGATAATAATGATAATGATAATAATAACAACAACAACAATAATAATGATAATGATAATGATAATAACAATGATAATAACAATGATGATTATGATAATGTAATAACAATTATGAGGATAATAATAATGATAGTGACAATGACAATGGTAAAGATAACGGAGTAAAAGCCTGGAGGGCGGGCGCTTTCTCCCTTCCCTTCCCCAGGTCCCACCTCTTACAAGTCCCTGATCCTCTCCTACTTTGCATCCTCTAGCAATCCACCAGGCGGGTCGAGCACAAGCAGATCACTCCCTGAACCCAATCAGATTTCTACGCTTTCCTTTATTTTTATTTGCGTTGGTTTATTTTATTTTAATAAGAATCTTATCAAAATGTATGTTAATGTATCTTGGTAGTGCAA
>BOPN01002915.1:35774-43274 GCA_017312705.2 Penaeus japonicus | reverse complement strand
GTCCTCCTGTCTGTCAGTAAAAGGGGGGAAGGAACTCAATAGTGCTCTGATTCCAGCTGGACTCCTCATTGAAGCAGTCAGAGTACAATAAAACTTTCCTTTCCTCTTAAACAGGTCGTTTAACAGATGTTTTGACAGGTGGAGACTTCACACTTAACAACGCTGTTTTGTTTCCTCGTTGCGTATCCACAGTCCTGGGCAGATCGCGGTCTGGATGCTGGACTTGATTCATCCTTTTGCGATAGAAAGGATAGGAGGAGGCGCTTCTAAAGCAAGGCCTATTTGTTGAAAAAAAAAAAAAAAAAAAAAAAACAGCCACCTCAGTCTACAGACGCAGATTTTTGAGTTGTGACTCTTTCTGAGTGCAGTGATATTTTATAATCACGTTAGCCGATAATCACGTGACTGAGTGGAATCTTCGTGTGTAAGTGTTGACTTCCTCTCTCTCTCTCTCTCTCTCTCTCTCTCTCTCTCTCTCTCTCTCTCTCTCTCTCTCTCTCTCTCTCTCTCTCTCTCTCTCTCTCTCTCTCTCTCCTACTTGCCTCTCTCTCATTCCGTCTCGTTTGGATTCTGTCCACCTGCACCTTTCTTTCTCTGTATCCTCAAGTATTTTCACCTAATTCTTCTCCCTAGCATTTCCTTTGCAGTTTCTATACAAAAACGGCACTTCTGACACGACACCGAAGCTGTAAAAAAGTGACTGTGTCAGATACTTTTGCCAAATGACAAGGGTGTTGGCATATTTTAACAAATATTCAAACTGCATTGCAACAAGTACATAAACCACGGCTTCGCGGAGAGTCATTCCTCCTTGGGGACCTGAAGTACTTTTTATCTTATTTTTTATTCTTATTTCTTTCTTTAGTCCACTATCCCTGGCCCTCATTTCATGAACCCGCATAACGAAGCACTGTCATTTGAAAGATGCACTATTGAAATACGGATACCCTTACAGGATGTACAATTATTGATATTTGTACATACCTTTTTTTATTTTGTTCCGAGTATTGTGAATTTGGTTATTCTGATTTTGTTATTTTGCGTTTATGGCTTTAGATTTTATTAATAAGTTTCTTCCTAAGCAATCAATCTTTAATAATCATATTTTCGCTTTGTCTTAAGCCTGATTAACAGTTCCCTGTTTCCAAGCGCTTCTAACAATAGACATCAGATTTTACGCCCTTCTTGTGTATATTTAATTCACTTCCTACCGATGTTCAATATTTTCTTGTCTCGCGACAGCTGACGGAGGGAGGCGTGGTGATTGAAGCGTTTGGTGGATGATTCTCGTATTTTTGTCTTCGCTGATTCCTGGGTGCACTACACCCTTTCCGTGATCCATATGCTGCCACACTTTGCGGAAGTTCTCCAGTCATAGGTGGCAGGTGCAGCGCTTCAATCATGAAACATATCCCTTCTGTTGAAATGGTAAATGAAGATCGGCACACAGCTGCTGTACTAGTTAGGAGCAGACTTGGGCTTTTCAGTCAATACGATCATCCACGAAGGTCTCAAGAGGACGTAAGTTTATTCTCGTGGGCGCCGCATCACTTGTCCGAAAAGAAAAGAGAAGGATCCAGAGTGCTTTGACACTGGCGTCCGAATTTCGTCCTGATGAACGGAACCGCATCACTGACGTGGCAACTGGGAGATGTTGCCTTACTCACTGGTTTTTGTTCTTGGCAGGAAATATCTTTTTGTCTTTTCTGTTCAGTTGACTCTGTTTCTGTCATTGTTTTGCCTAAATGTAAGAATGTGAATGTCAGTTATCATTTGGAAATTCACGTCAGTTGTGAAAACTGTGAAGGAAACAAAAGCCGTGGGTCTTGCCTCAGGAAAGGTTCACTGCCATGGCAATACCAACTGTCACACCGCGGTTCAAACTCGTGAGACGTGCCAGCTGTAACTGATTGATCATCCATCCATCTACATGTGTTAGGCCTAAGATTCGCACTTGCATACATAGGTTTTGAGGAAAATTTATTAATGTATTTTACCGATTTTGTGGTGCAAATACTAAAAGTATATTTCTGATGTATTTAGGAATACTGATATGCCCCGCTACTATTTGCCTTGCATATTCATGTTAAGTAATAACTTTTTGTACAGAAGAGGTAATCCTTTCGGCCTCTGCCTCATCATCTGACAGGATTTCCATTAGTGAAGGTCTTTTAATGCATTTAACTTAGCTATTTTTTTTACCGATAAATATTTGTATTGTTCTGTGTTTGGAGTATTTATTATTATTATAGTTATTATTGGGTATGAATCTTCTCACCATCTACCGTCAAGTTGTACAGCGATCTTTTTTTTTTTTTTAGAGCAAAGCACAGGGAACTATCTTTTCTACAAAACTGCCTTGCTGTTTACTGTTTTCTATCTTTCTCCACTGCAGGTGGTGGTGGTGCAGGTAACGAATGGCAATGATAACATCAACATCAAAATAACGACAAGGAAGTCCATGTGACTCCATTTCCACTCCTTTCATTCGATAACTCCTTCAGGATGGGATACTCACAGTGAATCGTGCAATTTATTTCACACAAAATCAACCAATCATGAAGCAATATTACTTTCGTAACTGAAACTCATTACGGATTATTTCTAATACCTATCCAAATAAAAATATGTTTTTGATAAAAATAGTAATGAAGAAATTGTCATGTGAGAAGATGTAAATATACAAGTGCATGAAGAAATGTTGCATGAATAACCACATCCGTAATATCATGCAAGATACCCAGAATTCGCACCAAACAGACTAAAGCTGTGGTCACACTGGCACCCGCAATGCTGCCATACTTAGGATTACTCGATGTGCAATGCTGTAACTAGAACTAACACTAAAGTAATAAGGTAATAATTAGTCAAGCAATAATAAGGCAAACCGTGATAGAAGAGAATATCACTTGCGAAGACAAATGCCTTTTTCAACAATCAACTGAAACTCTGCAGTGAAGAGATATGAATGAATAGGTATTTAGTGCCGACTCTATCAACTTTTGCTACAATATACTTTACGTGTTTCCGGGTATTACACCATATATAGGAAGAAAGTCAATTCTATTATATTCGCAAGCTTATATATCTAGAAGCATGCTTTTTATATCTCTAGGTTTCAGTAATTTCAATCGTAGTAACTATTGATTTCCAAGAATTTGGAAGTGGAAACTGCGGCCTTTTCGAGAGGCGACCTCGCGTGAATTCTCACTATCTGACCACGGCTTAACATACAAAAATATCTTGATATCATTAGAGCATTATGATACACGTCGAAACCTCGTGATCATGCGGTTGTCATAGCGACTACTCTGCGTTGGCATCCATGTAGTCGATGACCCTGAAGGCCTGCTTTTCGCCCGTGTCCATCGCCCCGTCCACGGTGCCGTAGCGCTTGTCGCTCGTGGCCTCGCCCGCCCACAGCAGCACCTGCCGGAGCGCTTCCAGATGAGTCTCGGAGGGAAATAACGATAATGGACTGCACGTTTAAAATGCGTTTACGACTTTGCATACATCTGCTAATCAACAAAGTGTAATCACACACAAACAATATATATATATGTGTGTGTGTGTGTGTGTACATACAACGATTCTCTCTCTTTCTCTTTCTCTCTCTCTCTCTATGTATATATGTATATATATATATATACAAATATTTACCTCCCTGACCGGGACTCGAACCCGCGCCGTAAGATCGACAGGCACGGTTGATACCGCTCGGCTACACGACTCGTCAAAAGAGATGTTCAACCAGACGCCTTATGAGATGTCATGGACATTACCTATGTGTTCTTATCAGAACAGTGATAGCGAATTTTTACAAACATCTCCCGCGAGCGCTCGGCAGCCATGGAATCACAAATTCAAGTCCCAAATCAAGTTACCAAGGTTATATGTGTGAGAAGATGGTAGAATGCAGTAACGCAGTAACGCATTTTAATATATATACAAATGTTACCTCCCTGACCGGGACTCGAACTTGCGCCGCACGTAAAATCGACAAACGCGGTTGATACACGCTCGACTTCACGACTTCGTCAAAAGAGATCATTCAACCAGACGCCCTATGAGATGTCATGGACATTACCTATGTGTTCTTATCAGAACAGTGATAGCGAATTTTTACGAACATCTCCCGCGAGCGCTCGGCAGCCATGGAATCACAAATTCAAGTCCCAAATCAAGTTACCAAGGTTATATGTGTGAGAAGATGGTAGAATGCAGTAACGCATTTTTAATATACCCGAAAAATGTTGCCTCCCTGACCGGGACTCGAACCCGCGCCGTAAGATCGACGAGCACGGTTGATGCCGCTCGGCTACACGACTCGTCAAAGAGATGTTCAACCGGGCCTTGTATGAGATGTCATGGACATTACCTATGTGTTCTTATCAGAACGGTGATAGCGAATTTTTGCACGAGCATCTCCCGCGAGCGTCGGCAGCCAGGGAATCACAAATTCAAGTCCCAAATCAGGTTACCAAGGTTATATATGTGAGAAGATGGTAGAATGCAGTAACGCATTTTTAATATATACAAATATTTACCTCCCTGACCGGGACTCGAACCCGCGCCGTAAGATCGACAGGCACGGTTGATACCGCTCGGCTTATGAGATGTCATGGACATTACTTATGTGTTCTTATCAGAACAGTGATAGCGAATTTTTACGCTATCACTGTTCTGATAAGAACACATAGGTAATGTCCATGACATCTCATAAGGCGTCTGGTTGTTTATCTCTTTTGGCGAGTCGTGTAGCGAGCATTATCAACACGACGTGCCTGTCGATCTTACTGGCAAATTCGTTGAAGGCAAATATTTGTATATGACAAAATGCGATTTACCTATTCCACATATAACCTTGAGCAAAAAAACCCCCGATTTCAGGACAATTTGTGATTCCGGCACACCGGTTATTCGTAAATTCGCTTATCCCTGTTCTGATAAACATAGGTAATGTCCATGACTTTCCATAAAATCTGGTTGAAACATCTCTTTTGGCGAGTAAAATTAACTTACAGCCATTATCAACTGTGCCTGTCGATGCTTGCAACGTAGTTTAAAATTCCGGAAGTCAAAGAAATTAAAATGTTTTTGTATATATTAAAATGTGTTACTGCATTCTACCATCTTCTCACACATATAACCTTATTTGAAGGGTTGGATTTGTGATTCCATGGCTGCAGCGCGCTAGCGTAGAGAGAGATGTTCGTAAATTCTATCCTGTTCTATTCAAGACACATAGGTAATGTCCATTGATCTCATAAGGCGTCTCAGTTAATTACATCTCTTTGGCGGGGAGGCAATAAAATAGTAGCAGCGGTATCAACCCGTGCCTGTGGTGATCTGGCATATAGCGGGTTGGTGTGTCGAAAGGTAAATATTTGTATATATTAAAAATGCGTTACTACGTGTACATGCATCTTCTCATATATATATATATACGACCTCAACTGTCACCAAGATCATCCTCTCCTCTCCATTCTGCTCTCGCGGGGCAGGCCTCTGCGGGACTCTCGGTACACAGGCACACTGACGTTTTAGACAGATAGACAGATGAACACAAAGGTAGATAAACAGATAGGTAGATATAGATGTACAAGTTATATAAAAGGGCCTCACCGGCTTGCCGTTCTTGACCATTGGTTTGGCGAGCTGTTTACGCTTCTTCATGATCTTCTTGGCGCCCTTCACGGTCACGTAGGAGTTGTAGGACCCCTCCATGAACTCGTCCAGCCCCCACTGGGTCCTGCCGAGGGAGGGCGGGGTGAGTCAAGGAGGCGAGACAGAGCACTGCCGAGGAAGCACAGCCACTACCGTGACTCGGGAAGGCGCACTGACCTCCTGAAGAAGGTGGGGGCTGGCACCGCCTGCCCCGTGGCGTTGGCTAGAAGCCACACCGCGTGCTGCTTCACCGTCTCCTCCGGCAGCGCCTCCATGGCAAGGGCATAGTCTCCAGCGACGAAGGCCTGACACATGGTGGGCTGCTGGTGAATCGTCAGGAACTCCATCACTCCTTCCAGCCACCACTGTGGAGCAGAGGTGGGCATGATAATTAATGATATGCGTCAAAATGGATGTCTTCTTTTCCAGTTGGTATTTTCATTAATATTTTCACTATTGTCATTGTTATTATCTTGGTGTTATGATAATTAGCAGTAGTAGGACAGTTGATCACACTTATTGAAGTATGTAAGGAAAGGAGCATTCTAGCCCTTAATTAAGTCAGTTTCTTTTAAACTCTTCGAGTTAAACTAGGCACGATATCATAATTAAAGAGAATACACGTTTATGCATTAACATTACAGTGAAGTAAAATATTTACAGGTTCTTCTATCTTTAAGAAATGATTCATGCATGATCATCACACCAAATTTACAACAAGACTGGTAATTGACACCGTTGGCAAAACCCCATTTCTTTCCTTCGCTAGATCTGTCGAATACCAAAAATCTGAGATTCTGTAAAGGCAGGATCCATACAAGTAACTTACCATCTCAGCGGGTAAATTTTCGGTATAGATGACCTGGAGATTGAGCGGACTCTCTCCCCACCACGAGGAGTCCCATCCAAGCTGCACCTTGTCGGCAATGCCTAGGTCCGAAACCTGACCAGCGAAGAAAAGAGATTTCCGTCTGGATTGTGTTATTGCGGATTTATCTGTGTATGAGTATGAATATCTACTTGAGATTATTTATCGAATCAGCTGCATCCTGTAAAGGTATGCGGCACCCGTGTGTAAGAAACTAATGGACACAAGGAGAAATAGAGCAGCCTGTCTTACGGCCAGCGCCCGTTGGTAGGATTTTTTCAGCGCCGGCGTGAAAATCTCCGAATGGCGCCTTTTGAGGAACCCGACAGAGACTGTTGTGATGACATGGTGTGCTAGATACGAGACTTCATCCGCTGTCACCACAAGGACACGACCGCCAAGGCTGTCTCCATCGACCTCATTGCCCCAGAATATCCTGCACACGGGAGAGGATAACTTCACCTTGCTTTCTGGGATGTCCTCCTGCAAATAGATAATATCTTGCAATGAGCCAGTCACTCCCTCGCAAGGTCTTCCGATTCCTGGTGTTTTTGTATTTTTTTCTTTCTCCTAAATAACTTCATAATTTTCACTGAGTCGATAAGTAAAGTAGGATATCGGATTACCATGAGGTAGTTGACGAGGGTGTCATAGCCATCCGCCCACTGATTCCACTGGTCGTTGCCCCAGTCAGTGAAGTAGTCCGCGTCCTTGGCTGACTGGTCATTCCAGTCGGAGAGACCCGTGTCCTTGTTGACCCACTGTGTGACGATAAAGGAAGATAAGGAATCAAAGTGGAATTCAGTTCAGTTCAGAGAAATTTGCTGAATTGCCATTGGGCGACGTTGATATATATATATATATATATATATATATATATATATATATATATATATATATACATACATATATATATATATAGCAATATAGAAACAGCTAGCTAGATTCGTCCATTTCAATAGCTT
>BOPN01002915.1:28274-30774 GCA_017312705.2 Penaeus japonicus | reverse complement strand
ATGTGTAAGTACAAATGTATACAGCATTAAATCAGGTTGTTCTGTGGGCGACATACGACACATTTCAGGTCCCATCCAATAAGCCTAGTGGAGAAAATTTCAGTCCACTTTTTAGGAGCAAATCCACTGCACTTTGTCGAAGAGATGAAATTGTGTAATTTTTTGCTCAAGACTAATGTAGTTTAAAGGTAGTAAAGACACTTGACAATTTGCGTGTTCCTTCTCGCATGCCATGGGGAACAGACCACATGACACATCTGCAGCTTTACCAAACACTATTTGGGAACAAGATTACCTATGGAAATGATGCATAGCAAAATCATTAGGCAAAATATAGTTCCCAAAATGTTGAATTCCGCTCATGATAAAGTCAGAAAATGCACAGGGGACTTTAGGCCTTCACATATGCAGTCTCTACATGCTGAGGGTGGGGAACCACTTATTTCTTGCCAGTGTCACTACATTAACTTGATTTGCTACATGAAACAACAAAGAATTTCACAGTCTCCTACAAATTGCGAAATTTCCATAGAATTTAGTTGTTGGAACTCCTCAAATTCCCTCTTGGCGCAATCCAGTCGAGCTGGACTTCGACCGATGATAAAATAGGAGATATCTGTAGCGAAGGTCGAAGAGAGATTTCTTCAATACACTTCTCAGTGCCGAGGATCAGATAAAATATAGCCTACACCATCCAAAGATGGTGAGTTTTGCAGAAGCAAGCAGGTGGAATGGGAAAGTCTTCCTTCATATATATTGAATTATTACAGCAGAAATATACTAAAAGCCATCAACAGCTTTAAACTCATCAATCCCATGGGTATATAGATTCACAAGTGGTCTGCAGTTGTTTAAGTACACTAGAAGATAACTCAGTGGTGGGTGCCTGCACATGTTGTTTGTGGGAAAAGAGAGGAAACAAACGAATTGTTGGTGCCAACTTTGATGAAAGCTATTTTGAATACTGTCCACATGTTTTACATGCAGTAAATTATCATGATCTCTTTTATTTGCACTTACACTGTCAGATGTCTTTTTATATTCTTGAATTGAGAGAAAGAATGAGTATTCAAAGCCTGGTGTTTGTTTGCATGCAATCAGGGTATATGGTTGTCTTTGTGTGATTGTATTGCGGAAATCGGCATGTTTGGGATTTATATGTGAGGGTTCTTTGCAAATCTGCACACTCAAATATATTACTGAATTAATACCTTGAATATCTATATGTATCTCATGCCATCAGTCATGTTGGATTTAATCAATCATAACTCAGTAATGCGCAGTTGCCATATAGCTAAAATAGCTAAAACTTACAAAATTCATATACTCTGCATTCTCCATGCACGCAGTAAATATTTGTAATACAGATATATACATAAATTCTTTTCATCCATTTTTGCAAGTTTTAATCCCCTAACACACTAGAAATATTCAAGGGAACACATTGCCAATGACCAGTCCATCCCATATCCCTGGGTCCCAACTGAGGCTTCCCTTCCCACCCTTGTATGTACTTATGTAACCTCAGGAGAGGACTTAGGATGGTGAGGGTGATAATTTATACTATTATGTCGCTCTAATGATATGTAAGCATTGTGATTAATCCGTCATCTGTAATGTATTTATTTAAACATGTTGATATAGCTGTAAAGTTTTGTAAAAGATATGTGACCCCAAAGAGGGACTAATATTAGGGTGGGGATAATCTATGTTACCTTATCCTTTTGAGGTGTATGTAACCACTCGTCTCAATAAACTTGTCAAATTCAAAATGCAAAATACTTCCTGATTTCCTCCCTGAATACTAACCCGGTTTCTCTATCTAGGCATTCGTCCAATAAATCGTTGATCCATCAGAAGTGAGATGACGATGTAGAAAACCTGTATTATATAAAACTAATACATTTCATTTCCTTATCTACAAGAAATACTGAAATGTATGGCAAAAGCAACAGAAAATTATAATCGTGTTCCTCGTGATGTTACTGACTGATGACGTCACAGCGAACTATCCGTGTTGTCTCTTATTCTTGCTAAAGGCTAATTCTGTTGATGACCTTTGTATAGGAAAGACTACTGTTGCCACTGTGGAACGATGTCTGAGCCCTAGCGAATAAGACAGATTTGGTGTGGTTCTTTGAAGACTGCAACTCGTATGGTCAGCCTACATCAAATTTCACACATCAGACCAGAACACACACAGCAGGTAAAAACATCAGGTTCTAGTGACGGAAGAAGCATGCAACTTGTGTAAAGTAACGAGTTTCCTGAAAACAAAATCTATGGGTAGGAAGGTCAGCCACTCTAACCTGACATCTAGTCAAAGAGATGTTTCCATTTCGAGTTCTGCTTTCTAGAAAGGATCTGAAGGATCATTCTAGAAGAAAAGCCTTCTTCCTTGAGAGAAGTTTTCTACATCCACACACACACACACACACACACACACACACACACACACACACATATATATATATATATATATATATATATATATATATAT
>BOPN01002915.1:2500-5000 GCA_017312705.2 Penaeus japonicus | reverse complement strand
ATCATTATTATCGTTATCATTGATAGGATTTTTATTATCATTATCATTATTCTGTTATTGATATTATCATCAGTAGTGTTATCATTATAATCATATCGTTGTTGTTATCATCATCATTATCATTATTACTATCATTATCAATATAACAATCATTATCATAATTATCATAATTATTATCAATATCATTATCATTATTATAAACATTCTAAACAATATCATTATTATAATTATAATCATTATTGTTATTATCATCATCTTTATTGTTCATCATTATCATTCTTTATCATCTTCATTTTCCTTGTTGTTAATATTATCAATATTATCATCATTATCCATATAATTATAACTATCATTATCAGTATTATTGTAATTATTCTTATTATCATTATTATCATTGATATTATCAATATCACCAGTATCATCGCCATCCCCATTATCACCATTATTATTCGGAAGGAGCAGTTATAGGATTCTGTGTCTATCATCGTTGTTGTCATTCAGCTACATCACCATCACCACCATCATCGCCATCATCACCATCATCACCACCACCACCATCACCATCGATATCATCATCACCACCACCATCACCATCATCACTACCATCATCACCATCACCACCATCATCACCACCATCCTGATTCGATGCCGCGTCCTTATAGAAATAGGGCCGTGAAGCGTTTAAACTCATGAGGCTTTGTATGCGTGATTTTAACCTATTTATAGCGGAGGCCGGTGGCTAATTGCTCTGTGGATTATGGACACTGTGGATTATCCGCAAATGGGATAATCGGATTGGAGATGGGATGGCTTTTTCTCTCTCTTTTTCTCTTTTTTTTCTGTGTATTGTCTAATTGCACACATACACACATACATACACACACACACACACACACACACACGCACACACACACACACACACACACACACACACACACACACACACACACACACACACACACACACACACACACACACACACACACATATATATATATATATATATATATATATATATATATATATATATATATATGAGTGTGTGTGTACAAACAAACACACACACACACACACACCAACTTACACGCATCCATGCACGAAATGTAGTATCTTTCGTGTGTCCTCTTCCATTATAAAAAAAAAAACGACCAAAAAAGCGAGAAGCTGTTAATACGACACACTTCCGTGGCAACGCAATGTTGATATACATAATGCAAGAACTTTTTTCTGAAGGCCGCTGAGGTTTTGCTTTGCTTGCATTCTTTGTGTGTAAATGTTTCTTTATATTTGTGTATGGCTTCGCGAGGTTTGCTTTCATTCTAAGAGATTTTATGGGAGTGATTTAGTTTGTGATAAAGATATATGTATATTTTTTCCCCTGAATGTATAGGTTTGAATATTTTTAAACAACGAACAAACAAACAAAAAGGGTTAGTGAGTTTGTATGTGTGTGTGAGTGTGTGTGTGTCTCTGTGTGTGCGTGAGTGTGTGTGTGTCTGTGTGTGTGTGTGTGTGTGTGTGCCTGTGTGTGTGTATGTGTGTGTGTGTGCGTGTGTGTGCGTGTCTGAGTGTGTATGTGTGTATTGTGTGTGTGTGTGTGTGTGAGTATTCTTGCGTGCGCCCCGTGTGTATATGTGCATTTTGTTCAATGAGAAAGCTACAAAGTAGGTGTGGTCTCAAAAACAAAATTACAAGCCATAGCACGGAGGACTAACAATGAAATTTTTACACGCGGCGAAAGGCAAACATGAGTGTTATAACACGAACATAACTTTGAGCGCATTACAAGTCTGAAGAGGGTGATAAATCTTAGCTTTCGTGCATACAGGTAGGACAAAGAAGTCATTTGTAATCCGAAAAAAAGGAAGAAAAATTTTACAATTATAAAAGTACTTTGATTCCGGTTGGCGCATTGGCACATCGTTGCACAAACGTATACAAATAAAAGTACATTTCTAGTACAGCTTTGCAGGAAAAAAAAATACAGGAAGTGGGAATTATAATTATAGTTGGTCATTCATTGCTGAAATCAATATGCATCTGCAAATCGTATTGTAGCTAAGTGAGGATAGAAAAAAACTCCTGAGTTTAAGTACCCTGATGTTGAGAGCCAGTTTCCAAGGGATGAATGCCAAGAATAAGTGCCAATGTTGTAGAGTGCAAGTGCCTATTGAGTATTATGTTGCAATGAATGCCAGTGCCTCGTAAGTGCCAAGGCATGTGCGATGTGGTGTCGAATAATTGGTATCTTGAC
Organism: Penaeus japonicus; assembly: GCA_017312705.2. Classification (NCBI taxonomy): domain Eukaryota; kingdom Metazoa; phylum Arthropoda; class Malacostraca; order Decapoda; family Penaeidae; genus Penaeus; species Penaeus japonicus. Next base: position 2,746 of record BOPN01002915.1, on the reverse strand, counting down.
AAGTGCATAAACGAGATAGATAGATAGATATAAAAAGAGAGAGAGATTATAGAGATAGATAAATAGATAGATAGATAGATAGATAGAAATAGAGATAAATAGATATATAGATATATAGAGAAAAAGAGATAGATAAATAGATAGATAGATAGAGAGAGAGAGAAAGAAAGAGAGAGAGAGAGAGAGAGAGAGAGAGAGAGAGAGAGAAAGAGAGAGAGATCTTACCTTTAAACTGAATATAGACAT
>BOPN01002914.1:174829-177329 GCA_017312705.2 Penaeus japonicus | reverse complement strand
TCACACAAGAAATAACATTAACTAAATATCATAAAATCTTAAATTACAATCCAATATACCAGTTCCATAAAAATGGCCAATAAAAATTACACAAATATTATACACCAGAATACAAGTTGTGTTTGATTTACCTAATGCTGGGCAGATATCGATCCAATCCCATCATGGGTATATAACTTGTATGAAAAAAGTGTGTGTGTGTGTGGGGGGGGGGGGGGGGTCGACCAGAATGACCTCCAATCCCATTACAAAAGTGCATTCAAAAATTCCATTCAAAACAAGTTCATATATGCATTTTGAATCCACTAATCATTAAAAATACATCAATAAAATAATAAGAACCTCAAAGCAATAATAATAACAATATCAATAATAACAATAACAATAATAATAACAACAATATCAATAATAATAATAACAATCATCATCATCATCATCATCATAATAACAACAGTACAATACTCACGAGACCCTGATAGCGAAAAGAGTCGTAGACACTGCGCAAAAGCAGCCAAAAAGGCCACAGGTACTCAAAGCGGAACTCCAGCAGGAAATCTGCCGCCAACACAAGCAGCCATACCAGGAGAAACTTGATGTACACAAAAGTGCTGTGGAGAGAATGCAACAATTAGTTTCTTCATGTATTTTTTCCTATATTCAAAGAATAATTACTTTTAGACTCAAGGAAATAAGGAAACAGTAAGAGGAAAGGAGAGACAGAGAAATGACACAGACACAGACTCAGACAGATGCACACACACATACATACATACATACATAAATACATACATACATACATGTGTATGTATGTGTATATATATGTAATATATATATATATATATATATATATATATATATATTGATAAAATAGTAAAAGAAAATATTTTTAGTAGAACAATGATATAGTTTATATTTCTTCTCTTATATCTAATGATTATGGTATCATTTTTTATCATTTACATTGTAAAAATATGGTTGAAAATTAATGAAACAAATAATCATTTACCCAATTATACCTTTTCTCAATATTGCAATCAACTCAATGCTAATAATCTTTCCGATTATTTAAAAAAGAATACCACATACACCACTAACCCTAAAAAACAAATTTCTTCTAACGAAATTAATATTGATAATGTATTTAAAGATCCTTTTTTATATTTTGCTGCTACAAATGCAAAGTTTTTTAGAGATTATAAAATATTAAACGTTGATAATAAAAAAGATTACTCTATGTTATCACCACTTATATTACCTCATCCTCCGATAATAATGACGGCCTTTACCATACCCTATCGTTCAATAGTTTTTAATAAAAACTATAAGCTTAATCAAGCTGGTGTGTGTGTGTGTGTGTGTGTGTGTGTGTGTGTGTGTGTGTGTGTGTGTGTATTATAAATATGTAAATATATAGATATATAGATAAATATATAAATAGATATATAAATATATGAATATATAAATATACGAAGATAAAAAAAAAAAAAAAATATATATATATATATATATATATATATATATATATATATATATATATCTATATATATGGATATAAGTATAAAATGATTATTCCCTAACTGGTTGCAGTAAGATTTAGGAGTTCTAAGGTTAATACTTCAATCAAAGTTCTCTTTTCTATCTTTCTGGAGGATATCTGAACATCTGATTATCCAACTTGATATGCAACATGACTAATCCATATGCTCCAGGTTGTAATATCTATAAAGCCCTCCAACAATCCCATTTATATGCACAGCTGGTTTGTTTGTAGTTTAGAGTACCTACTTGAAGTATTACATAACCATTATCAGAAAATCTTTTAATTACTTAGCACATACCTGAAAAAATTATCTATCTATCTATAGAACACATGTGCAATCCTTTTTTTCTTCTACTTGACAAAGGTCCCATATAATTTTCTTTGCAATTGCTGTAGTTTTTACAATTATATGATCATTTGATTACTTCATCATGTTGGACACTAATTTGAGTGAATTATTATTGAATTTTTGTAATGTTGGTGATAAAAAAACTTTAAATTTCACATGTGTTGAGTCTGGATGACTGTGACTATCTTCACACTCAGCCAATGACTTCCTCTCTCCTGAGACGGAAACTAGACAAATCTGTCAAATCTGACACAGACACTATTTAATTTTCTGTCCCATTATAACGTTTTGGAAACTTATATGATAAGCTTCTTATAATGAGAAAATGAGGTTAAATTGCACTCCAGACAAGTCATACAAAAAAGTAGTGATTCAGAATAAGATAATCAACCATCTTTATCTTTTTCTAGAGACATTCTCAACTTCAAGGCAATCTTACTTTATACACCACTCTTGAAATAGTCTGTCTGAAGTTCTGTTTGATAAAGACAGGACATGGCAACTTAAACTTGTTCTTTCCAGACTAAATTTCATTTCATTTTAATTTTCAACCATACTGTCTAAAAATATAATACTTTAGCTATAAAATATGACCAAAAGGAATATTCTTA
>BOPN01002914.1:157329-159829 GCA_017312705.2 Penaeus japonicus | reverse complement strand
TCTTTTATCCTTTAACTTCTCTCTTGCCATTTTTTATCCTCGGTGGTCACGCATTTCTTCGCTCGTTCCCGTTCATTCTTCTTGAGCCTCTCTCTCCCCCCTCCTTCGGACTTCCTTATCAATCACCCACATCCTCCTTTGCGCTCGTTTACACTCACACCTGTAACGTCCTTTTCCTACGCCCACGTTCAAATCTATGGGCGGGGTTTAGTATCATTTTGAAGAGTGTAGGAAGCTCTGCCGCTAACCTCGTCCCGCATAACGTTGTTTCCACTCTGTCTTCTCTATCTATTGTTTTTCTGTGTCTTAACATCTCTCTTTATCATTTTTCTCCATGTGCAATATTTTCGACATTTCTAAATTCTTCTCCTCGCGCACACACACACACACACACACACACACACACACACACACACACACACACACACACACACACACACACACACACACACACACACACACACACACACACACTCGCTTACTAACTCACTGACTCACTGACTCGCTCACTCGTTCACTCGTTCACTCAGTCCCTCTCACATACACACACACACACACACAGAAACAGACAGAGACAGATATACAGAAGATATATAAGTATATATAGATATATAAAATACACGCACATAAACATGTATATATATATATATATATATATATATATATATATATATATATATATATATATATATATATATATATATACATATATATGCACACACACACACACACACACACATATATATATATATACACATATATATATATATACATATATATATATATATATATATATATATATATATACTGTATATATGTATATATATACATATATACATATTTATATATATGTGTATATATATATGTATGTGTATGTATTTGATTATACACACGCACATGTGTGTACATCTATATGCATATTCTGTCAGATATCTACCTTTATCTATATATGTGTGTGTATATATATATATATATATATATATATATATATATATATATATATATATATATACACACACATACATATGTACATATACTTATGTATATATATAAACATATATATATATATATAATAGTATATATATACATATATTGACATATACATACATATATATATACATTTATGTAAATATATGTAAATATGTGTGCATATATGAATGTGCATGCATGCACACTCCGATACATGACGTATACTACCTCAGGTGATGTTACAGTTAGGCAGTATGACGGTGCAATAGTAAATAGCAAAATGCATATCGGCAGTGAAGGGGAACGCATCCCGACGTTGCTATGGCAACTGATTGATTGTGACGGTTGATTATAAAGTTAATTTACATATATATATCTACCAAACACGCACGAACACACACGCATACTTACACATACAAATATAGCACACACACACACACACACACACACACACACACACTCAGCATGTATGTATATATGTATCCAGCCAACCCTAACTTGGAAATCAGGTAGGATTGTAATGAATCTGATTGACCGCAGGTCAGTCTGCAACGGTGGCTTTGTTGACAAAAAAATTAGAAGCCGCTCAGAAACCGAAGATCAATTCGTTGGCAAATGTAAGAAAGGAGTTTGAATGCTAACTGTTATTCCCATAGTTGAGAGCGGACTGAAATAATCTAACGGCCGCCGGTGGTTGTGTCTGCTGCTTGTTGTTTGGGGGAAACAACCGGCGGAACCGCATGAGACTGAAATTGGAGTTGATGTCTAATCGCTTTTTGCGTTCTATGTTGTGGTTAATTGCGCATTCATGAGACTGTTGTGTACAATGGGTGTGAATTAAATTTATATGAGCATGCGCAGGAAATTTTGCTATGTCACATAATATGCAATGATATAATGTTTTTATTGATACTGATCACATAATAATACATCCATCTAAAAGATAATATTCCGTTTATTTTCACAATGCATGTGCATTTTCCCGCTTGGGTTCTAGCCTTTTTTAGTTACTTTTCAGTTTCTTCGTTTAACTGCCTTTCCTCTTTCCTAAGTCCTCGTCGCAATTCTTAATCTGTCCGTCCGTCTTTAAGATCTGCTTCTATTCCTTAACAAAACCTCGTAATTTGCCGCCCCCCTCCCCCCTCTTTTACTCATGATACATCGCACCCCCTCCCCATACTGCCTGCCTGTCTTCTGGCCCCAAGCCCTCGCCGCCACCCTCATTCTGCCTATCAACCAATCCCTCGATTCACACTTGTCCTGTATCTACCTCGAACTTTGTCTCTTCCTCTGCGCTCTCTTCTTCGCTTCTTCTATCCTCCACTGCTCCTGAATGCCCCAATTCTCTCCACACTCCTTGAATAGTCCCTCTCTCCTCCCTCTTCACTTGGTAACTAGGAAAACGAGCACAAACAGTTTGATCTGTCTGCCTTCGTCCTTGTTTCACTAGATCTAAAGGGCGAAAGAAGAGCCTGTCGCCAATCATGTATGCAAATGAGTGGCCCTCGCGTTTCGCAGGGCTCGCCAGTTG
>BOPN01002914.1:142329-149829 GCA_017312705.2 Penaeus japonicus | reverse complement strand
TAAATTTTATTTCTATTTGATATTGAATAATGATACATCATGCTTATATGATCTGTAGTTTAGGGGAATAGTAAAGATGTAAGGATGGGGCAATATCGTTATGGTAATCCATTCAAATCACCACTCATCCAACGCGATTTTATTAAAGAACATTCTCAGATACAAGTTGTGTAAAGACCCATTTCATTTCACATTTAAATTTGATTGCCACATCTAAAAACAACTAGTGGCTGCAATTACAGTTGCGCCTCCGTCGTCTGAGGAAACGTTTGCTCGGAAATAAACGTCATATTTCCGGCAATCAGTACTCTTACTGCAAGCGGCGCTGGGTTAAACGGTTAAAGAGTATTGTCAAGGAACTACGTATATTATATGTATTCTTAGCTTTCAAAAGCGCATCGATCAGAATTCTGTGTAAATGACTGCTGCGCCAAGTATGGGGCAAATCATATGAGAAACGTTCATTTTGCCAACTGAAACTGGAGTGCGGGACACCGAGGGAAGTACCCAAGATATGGCTATACCCTCCACATTCAACTGTTTATTTATGTAAAGTTTGAATCATCACTATCTTTTTGATTTTCTCAAAAAATGTAGGACTTCATTTTCAAAATAGGTATACCCTTATGCACACTGAGAGTTAAATACGTTACTCCCACGGCCGAGGAACCCATAGTTATTTCAAATAATATCGGTAATTGGAATCTCGACGGGAAACCGAAAAGCACTGATACTGGATCCTGGTTTGAATTTGGACATTTTCCACTGGTGTACGAGTAATATATGGAATACGGATGAATAAAAATAATGTTATATATTATTATTGTGTTGATATAGGCAGTGGTAGAAGCACCTAGTCATATTTTTAAAAATAATATTTTATTGCAGATAACTATTCGATATCAATTTATCGGCTTCCTTTCATTATAAAAATTGATAATTGTTTAAAATGTAACAACCATCTCATATATGTTATTTGGTGTCAATCATTTGTAAAATCATATTTAAAAATGAAGTTGACATTGCAGTTAAAGTCTTCTATCAATACTTATCACGGTTTGCGCGTACCTTTACATCAAAACTGACTTAGAGATGTGCAAAAATTAAGAAGAGGAGTTTCATCAGAAATATACAAGCAGAGGCAATTTGAAAAAAATGCTTTCTGAAAGTTAATTGTCTCGTTCCGGGAGGGAAACAGAACGGTTTAGACATTATGCGTGATCATATATATATTTCCTATATTTAGAGTCAAAGATTTCATTAAGTAATTGTCATAATTATAATGGGATTGTAGGGTCTCGAGTGCATTAACCGAGTATGAGCATTAAAATATTGAATCTTCCTTTCGTATTTCCCGCACACAATTTAAATGTCCATGGAATATTGAGACGCCTGCGAGATTAGTTTAGCGTGTCCGTCATCTGAACCTTATCGTGTGATTCCATCCCACTCTCACCCTTCAGAAATTTACAACGTGCATAAGAAACCCTCGCAAATATCAAAAGGAAAGAATATAGACCAATGCTATAAAAAGCTAAGGGAAGAAACTATCGTTATTTACATACGGTCGTTTAACCGTGCAGCCCGTCAGGTATGCGTGCGCAGTGACGTCACGGGCGAGGCCGGCGCTGATTGGCTCCTTCAAACTGTAACCGCGAGTCGGTCGTGGACTCAGCTGGTCTCCAGAGCAGCTTCAAAATCCGTGCTCCGCTCAACAGACCAGTTGGATCAATCCTCATGTGGTGTCAATAGTGTGGTTTGGCTTCGTTGGGCCTCAAAATCTTGCAAAGGCAACAGTGGCTGGCACTATATAGCGATATCCTTTCGGCGAAATGGCTTCTACACATATTTTCGAAGATCAAGAGAACAGACTCCCGGCGGCCCAACGAAGAGTAAAGAGAGAAGACCCGAGAACGAGCAGCAATGTGCAAGTTAACAGACGACCAGTGCTCGGTGCTATCAACCCTAATTTGCGGAAACAGCCAGCTAGAGCAGCCAAACAGGTATGTGGAGAGAATATGCTTAGTATATACGTGGCTACAAAGTGCAAAATGCAAACCCGTTGTTTACTCGTTGCTGAGAGTCCACAAGGCGGATTTTAAATCGGTTTGGGAGTGGTTTTAACTTGTCTTCCTTCAAATAATTATCTTATTAAAGTGCATATATAACAGTTTAGTATTTTCATCTACGAAAGCCGGAAAGGCCGTTTCTGTAATACGGTTCCTTGATTCCTCAAAAGATGTTGGAAAGTTAAGTGCGTCATCACCAGGCGAGTGAAACTGGCTTTTTATATACTGGATTAGTGATGTGCATGTAATCTTGCTGTGAGTGAAGAAACCAAATGTGAAATGGAAGTGCCCATTCAGTTTAATATTTAAACTGAATTTAGAATGATTTGCCTGTAACTATATACATGAACAGTTCTCTATTTCAATTTAGCTTACGTACATCTCGTGGGCTTTCATGTAGACAAGTTTTTAGATATTTTGTATGATTAACAAACTCCTTTTCGGTAATTGCTGTATGAAAAATAACTTGAACAAGCTATTGATGCAAATTTTTATATTAAGAGTTTTTTTGAAGGTGTATCACAAGCTCTCTAACAGCTCAAGTTGTCATAACTTGTTCACAAGCTGATGGGTATATTTTCTTCCAGGGTGTCAGTTATGAGACGGGTATTCCACAGCAAGCTGATGAAAATGCTTGCCCCACACAGAAATCTTTCTCGACAAGTCAGCCCTCCTTTACTATTCATGAAGATACATGCTTATCCATGGGAACCACAAGTAGCAGCCAGAGTGCATCTAGTAATAACACAGGACTTAACCCATTAAGTGAAAGGTTAAGTAAACCATTACAAAATGAAGAGGAATCCATTGAGGATATTGACCCATCTGTTACTGGATTACAGAGGTAAGATTTGTTTTACTCTCAAGATTGATGCTAAATATCTAAGGGAATTTTGTAATGAATTTGATGCTGTTATTTTGTAGTAACCAAATGTTCCTTCTCCAGGTCTCTATCCATTGAACATTCAGGATCTTCAGATGTAATGGAAATGAGTGTATGTGAAGATGACCTTATGGTGGTAGAAACGACTCCCCGTGAAGATGTGCTTCAGAGTAGAAATGATGACATTTTTGATGTCCCAGAATATGCAGCAGACATTTACCAGTACCTGAGAGAAGCAGAGGTGTGATTTTTGTTTTCTTTTTTCTTTTAAGTAGGCAATGATTGTATGAAGGAAATGAAATATGAAGATTTTATATTAGAGCTCAGTTTTAATGTTAAAACCTCTCCCAATAGGTGTGCCACAAGCCTCGAGCAAACTACATGTCAAAGCAGACGGACATCACATCAAGTATGAGATGGATTCTTGTAGACTGGCTTGTTGAAGTAGCAGAGGAATATAGTCTACACACTGAAACTTTATATTTGGCTGTCTCCTATATTGACCGGTTTTTATCACACATGTCTGTTAAAAGGGACAAATTGCAGCTGGTTGGCACCACTGCAATGTTTATTGCTGCGTAAGTCTTAACTGTTATTGAAATATTGCAATTGTATGAACTGCAATGCTTTAATTTCTTAAATCAATTGCCATTTTACTTATCACTTTATCTTTCCCCAGGAAATATGAGGAAATCTACCCTCCTGACGTAGGACAATTTGCTTACATAACCGACAATACCTACAGAGTTGGGCAGATTTTGAGAATGGAACATCTAATTTTGAAGGTGTTGAGTTTTGACATGGCAGTACCCACTACACATTTGTTTGTTAACAAGTTTGCCAGATTATGCAAATGTTCAGAAGAAACATTGCATTTAGCCTTGGTAGGTATTGGTGTATTTTATCTTTATTGAAGAAATTGCATTCAACACTTTAATATACTGAAAAATATGCATAAGGTTAACTGTCCTATTATTTTCAGTTCTTGGCAGAGGTAACTATGTTAGACTGTGATCCTTTCTTGAGATTCCTGCCTTCTGTGATTGCTGCATCAGCTGTTGCGTTAGCAAATCATACACAGGTTAGTCTTTGGTTACATGCAATGTTGGAACTTCAAATATGGGTGTAATTTTACTCTGCATGTTTAGGGTCATCAGACATTGTTTATGATGATTAGCAGTGCATATTTCTAAATTTAGTTGTAAGCATTGACAATCCAGCTTAAAGTATCAAATTTTCAGCATCTATGGAGCTTCCATAAGGAATTGTTTGGATAACCATATTACAAGATGGTCAAAACATTTAACTTCATTACTACATACCTTAGTCTGTAGACTTAAAAAGTTTTGCTTTACAGGGTCACACTGCCTGGCCATCACATATGGTGGAATCTACAGGATACAGTTTAGAACAGCTGAGAGAGTGCTATGTTAACCTCCATCGTGCTTTCTCCAGAGTTCATGAACCTCAACAACATGCCATCAGAGATAAATATAGGGGCACAAAGTAAGTTGCTGTAATGCAGATGTACAACTGATTCTAGTGAAATATATTGACCACACACTAGTCTAGGTATATTAAAACACAGGTGGTTAATTGGAAACTTACACATACCATTACTAAGCAGTATGTAATGACTGGTGATTTTTAGGTTGATTTTAATGGCAATTTCTTGTTACAGATGGCATGGAGTGTCCCGCTTAACTGCACGAAACAACTTCCCCTGGTGATGAAACAAAAGTGTAATAGGGTATGCTGCTAGATGTGTGCGAAAATGTTTATGTAAATTTGTGTGGTTGTTTTCCCCCAGACTGAATGGAATGTTAGGACTTTTTATACAGATGAGGCAACTCGGTGATCATGAGTGACATACAGCTTTTCAAAAGTTCATTGGTACGAAGCTTGATGCAAGCTGTCTAATAATCAGTGGATCATTGAACAGTTGCATGCAGGCCTCTGGTAGAGTAAGGAAGTTTTATCCTCTACAGGATGTCTTATCAGTTGACAGTTTTATGTTTTTAACTTCTAGAATTTTATACTTTGAATAGTGCAAGAAATCACCAGCTTTAAAAGGCCTGTGTTGCAGATATCTTTTTATCATTTGAACTGCAGTAAGCTTTTGGCCAATCACTGCATGACATTAGGAGTTTGTCTGTAGCATGATTTTCAGTATTTTGTATGCAAAGGCATTGCTCTTTGGTAGCCTTTGCTGCAGCCAAAACATATCAAGTGTTCAGAAAGACATGTACAAATGGCTGTATATATGTAAACTAGAAACCTTGAAGGATGAAGGATTTTATCCTTGGATTTTTTTACCAGAATATTCCAAAATACATTTTCTTCAGATCTCTATCCTTTGATTTGAATACCAAAACTGTCAGACTTCTGGCCATTCCAAAGAATTTACAACCATATGGAATAAATCCCGTTTTTTTGACATTCTGTTTATTAACCTTGTATATGAAACGAAAACCCTTTTAATATAGTTTCTAAATTAGTGTAACATCTAGCCATACAAAATTGTGTAAAATATAGAGAAACTTGGTATATTATAAGTATTAAATGAAGTGAAAGATTTATTCCTAGTCCCTGTTGTAATCTCTAATAGATTACAAGGTACAACCAAATATTGATATTAACTAAACATCTAGCGCTTGTATGAAAAGTCCAGGGACTCAAATTGTTCCATAAGCCTTATTTAATGTTGCCCATTCTACTGCAGTAGCTCAATGATCATTAAAAAACATGCAAAAATTTATACAAAGGGGAACATGCAAGTATGGGCATATGTGTACAGACATTCCAACCTCCCCCTAGAATCTGTTTACATGCATATTTGGGGGGGATGTGTACATTTATTATATATTGCATACATATACATGTATTTACATCTACACTAACATGTATACATATTTATATTTATATGTACATATACACATCCATGGATACATATATGTATTTATATGGACATATACATGGATGCATATATATATATATATATATATATATATATGTACATAGACACACAAACATGTATATGTATGTGTGTATATATATATACATACATACACAAACATGTGTATATATATATATATTTATTTATTTATTTATAAGTACCTATACGTACATATATGCATATATATTTATGTATATACATATACATGTATTTATATGTACATGTACACATACATGTATACTTATATAATGTGTATATATATATACATGTATACATATATATATGTATGCATATATGTATATATACATATACATGTATGCATATATGTATATATAAACATACATGTATACATATATATTTACATGTATACATTATATTTATATATACATGTACATGTATGCATTATATTTATATACACATGTACATGTATGCATTATATTTATATACACATGTACATGTATGCATTATATTTATATACACATGTACATGTATGCATTATATTTATATACACATGTACATGTATGCATTATATTTATATACACATGTACATGTATGCATTATATTTATATACACATGTACATGTATGCATTAAATTTATATACACATGTACATGTATGCATTAAATTTATATACACATGTACATGTATGCATTAAATTTATATACACATGTACATGTATGCATTAAATTTATATACACATGTACATGTATGCATTAAATTTATATACACATGTACATGTATGCATTAAATTTATATACACATGTACATGTATGCATTAAATTTATATACACATGTACATGTATGCATTAAATTTATATACACATGTACATGTATGCATTAAATTTATATACACATGTACATGTATGCATTAAATTTATATACACATGTACATGTATGCATTAAATTTATATACACATGTACATGTATGCATTAAATTTATATACACATGTACATGTATGCATTAAATTTATATACACATGTACATGTATGCATTAAATTTATATACACATGTACATGTATGCATTAAATTTATATACACATGTACATGTATGCATTAAATTTATATACACATGTACATGTATGCATTAAATTTATATACACATGTACATGTATGCATTAAATTTATATACACATGTACATGTATGCATTAAATTTATATACACATGTACATGTATGCATTAAATTTATATACACATGTACATGTATGCATTAAATTTATATACACATGTACATGTATGCATTAAATTTATATACACATGTACATGTATGCATTAAATTTATATACACATGTACATGTATGCATTAAATTTATATATACATGTACATGTATATATATATTTATATGTACATGTATACATTATATTTACATGTACATGTATACATTATATTTATATGTACATGTACATGTATGTACATGTACATGTACATTTATGTATGCATCTATATTTACATGTACATTTATGTATGCATCTATATTTACAGGTACACAGGCTATGTACATTTATGTATGCATCTATATTTACATGTACATGTACATGTACATTTATGTATGCATCTATATTTACATGTACATGTACATTTATGTATGCATCT
>BOPN01002914.1:124829-137329 GCA_017312705.2 Penaeus japonicus | reverse complement strand
ACTAAGGGATGTTTGAAATAAAGTGTTTATATATCTTCTCGGTTTTCCATATAAGCTGCAACCTCTACTGGATATTTATGGGCTTTTGTAGAATATGTGGGATATAAAGAAAATAAACAAAGATTAACACTGTGCGCATTTGGTTACCTGTATCTATACTCCATTCCTTTTATGTATGCTATGTGTTCGCACACAGTTTTCTGTTGTTGCTGGGCACTTATGCTTTCTTATCTTGTCTTCCTTACACACCTCATTCTGCCCCTTTCTCTCTTTTCCTCATATTCTTTTTCTTTATTAGATTCCCAATCTCTGTCTCTCTCTCATTCCCTTTTAGACCCCTCCTTCCTTTCTCAATTTGACCCTTTCTTCCTCTCTCTCTCATTCCTTCTTAGATCCCTTCCCCCGCTCTCTCTCTCTCTCATTCCCTCTTAGATCCATTCTTCCTCTCTTTTCCTCTCTCATTCCCTCTTAGATCCCTTCTTCCTCTCTCTCTCATTCTCTCTTTGACCCCCCCCCCCCACCTCTCTCTCTCTCATTCCCACTTAGATCCCTTTCTTCCTCTCTCTCTCATTCCCTCTTAGATTCCTTCTCCCGCTCTCTCTCTCTCACTCTCTCTTTGATCCCTTCTTCTTCATTCTTTCTCTCTTATCCTATCTTTGGCCCCTTTTCTCTTGTATATCATAATCGACAATCCTCACATCTGGGTTTCCTACCAAGAAGTGGAATGATTTGCATACATGATCATTCCCTCTTGAACTCTCCTCTTGATGCCACACCTGGAATAGAGCCATGGAATTCAAACAAATTAATAGCCTTGACTGCCAGTAATTTGAATATCCAAAGACATCTCCAATTTGGTCTCGAATGACTTCGATGTTCCAGATGATCTTTCTCTCAACCGTAAAGGGTGAAGAATACTCAGTAATGTAATGCTCATAGATTTATATTCCATGTACAATGTGTTTTATTTGTGCACTCGCTTTCCATCCTGGGAACAAAATATTTCTTGGTTGCCATGAATTGTCCGTCGAGGAGAGTCTGCACTTTGGAAGAGTAGACATGTTTAAAATTAAATAAAGCTCTTGCAGAATTGTCCAATTCATGAGGTGTTAATTATTGGATGTAATGTCTAACCTTTTAGATTACTAAAAGGCAGCAAAATAAGCTAAGCTAAGTATGGAATGATATATTTTTTTGCGTCCTTGTTAAGCATCGCGTTTAGCAATACTCAAACCGCAGAACAACCCACATTTTTCACTCCGAAAACAAAAGACGGTACACGATCGTCCTCATACTGTACACGAAGGCATCATATGCACGACCACATGCGACTGTGACGACACTGCAAACGCGAGCTATCCTCTTGAGCAGCGAGAGGTTACCACCGAAGGCAGTGCGTCGACAGAGTTCTCAGGATGCAGGAGGAATTCAACCTAATCTACGATTGGTGTATGTGATAGTGAATATTCGTTTGGATATAGTAGTATTATAATGGCTACGATACCATGCAGCATGTTGGATCTCAAAGAAAAAAAAAAATATGTTTATGTTATTTACATGAGAGTTTGGTGCATGTTACTTTAGGAGGAGACAGTTACCGTCCATTTGCTCTAGAGTGTTCTGGCCAGGGTTCCATAGCTTCATCATGGGTGGTGAGTGAGAACTATGCGCCTCCGGGCACTTTGTGAACCCGTCTCCACCGTCATGGCTGTAATAAGTTTACCGCTAATAATGATTTATCTACTAAGTTTAGGTTTGTTTCCTATTATCAGTAGTAATTATTGTTGGTGATACATTGTTACTTATCGTCATGGTGATGAAGTAAACACAAAGAGAGAAAGTATATATTGTAAAGTCTGCACGTTGACAAATCTGTTTATATCCTGTCTAGTATTCTAATTCAACTGGTCAAACTCGTTAATCTGTACCGATACAGTGCTTAACGGACTCAGCACTAGTTTATTCACTGCCTTTACCTTCTGTTTCAAATTTCCCAGAGATAATCTTTGCCCAAGGAATTTGTTCACAAAAGCTCTCCTCGTATCCAACGAGTAAATGCGATTTTGGAGCATGGAATAAAACTTTCGACAGAGAGAGAGAGAGAGAGAGAGAGAGAGAGAGAGAGAGAGAGAGAGAGAGAGAGAGAGTATGAGAGAGCAACGAGACCGAGACAGAGAGGGAGAGAGAGAGAGAGGGAGAGAAAGAGAGCGAGAAAGAGATAGTATGAGAGAGCAACGAGACCGAGATAGAGATAGAGAGGGAGAGAAAGAGATAGAGATAGAGAGAGATAGAGATATATAGAGAGAGAGCAGCGAGAGCGAGATAGATAGTATGCGAGAGCAACGAAACCGAGAGAGAGAGAGAGAGAGAGAGAGAGAGAGAGAGAGAGAGAGAGAGAGAGAGAGAGAGAGAGAGAGAGAGAGAGAGAGAGAGAGAGAGAGAGACAGACAGAGACAGAGACAGAGACAGACAGAGAGAGAGAGAGAGAGAGAGAGAGAGAGAGAGAGAGAGAGAGAGAGAGAGAGAGAGAGAGAGAGAGAGCGAGAGCGAGAGAGGGAGCAAGAGCGAGAGCGAGCGAGATAGCTAGTATGAGAGAGCAACGAGACCGAGAGAGAGAGAGAGAGTAGCTGAGCGAGGGTGTCAAGGGAACTCGCAGCAAGCTCTGAGTAAATCGCCGTTGCGAAACCCTGATTCTGTGTTCCAAGTGCTCCCGTGCCGGGTGTATGCATCACCCGATCTAACGGTTCCTTTTAATAATTTTGTTTCACCCTTTCAAGTGTATTTAGTCTGTTGTTATTCAAAAGCACAAAAAGCATTATTAACCTGCATTACTTAGTGGGTAAAACACGAGATTTTCCCAAAACACTGACGAGGTCTTCAGCTTAATGCAGGCTCATTCGACCGCGGCTTCGTGGGGTAAGGCGATAGGTAAGAATGTAATACGTTTTTTAAGTTATATATTTTAATCTTAAACGTTCTCCTTGAAATCGGTGGATAATTTCCTGGCCAGCTGTAAAATAAAAAAGCCACATCTGATCATTCTGTAAGTAATTAGTAAAAAGCAGTGGCAGCGACAATATCGCAGAACAGTAAATAACCTCGTTTCCGGAACCCACTCACGGCCACGAGATCGACACTTGGGAGTTAATATTGAAATTATAAGTCAATTTGAATATTTCACAAATTATAACACACCACATTCTGGTCTTACAAGCAACTGCGGACTGAGACTCATACGCTAACCCTGCAGCAGGTAAGGATACCAGCTGTCAGCGCGGAAATGTCTGGCGCGATCAGGTTGAAAGCGGAATGCTCTGGTTCGCGTCCAATTCACAACGTTTCTATGACAAACCGAAGCTGCGTTATACTTTTACACAGTTCTTTGCACTTCGCGCTCTCTTTTTAAAAAGTTTTATCATTGTTTTTCGTATTCTCAACTTCTCCAATTACCTTAGGTACCAACACACAAACAATGTAATCCACATTTCGCTTGTGTTACATGAGTCACAAACACTCGAGGATTCGCGGTGAGTAGCTAGGCCAAGGGAAAGAGGAGACGCTAGTTGTGCGATTCCATGTTTAGGCAAAAACTAGTGCAGTGGTTTTCTGAAAATTTGTGTTGTAGGGAGGAATATAGAAATTAAGAGTTGGGCTTCAAATGTCATGCTTCCAATAATTAAGGTTATCTTGTAGATAATATTCTATTTGTGTCTCACGCTTGATGTAACCTTCCAGCCCTCACTTCATGCGAGTACTGCAACGTTTGTGGACAGCCTTTGAAAAGCGTTCAGTGGATGGTCTTCTTACGCCTCAAGACTACTGTGAACATATGTTTTACTCGTATTTGCATAATGTGTATGGAGACAAAAAGGGTATGTTGTAATATTAGTGTTGAGCGCATGGTAATTGCATATTAGGTATGTTCTTCAGACCATCACCACCAATTCGCATCAGGAACTCATGGAAAGAAAGGTCTGGCGAAGTGCCCTTTCTCATGCATTGAATTAGCTACTGCAGGATCATTACTAGTTCTCTGTTAGAACTCTTGGTACTGAATCTAACCGTCATTAGTGACCTGGATGTCTTCATGTTTTGCAGCATAATTATCCCATCTTATAGTACTTTCGACGGTAGTGTACTCCGCGTAAAACCTTTTTATACGGGTAAGTATTTAAGTAATTAATCGGCTCAGGGTAAAGTAAGGAAGAACTTTCTGCTATCACCTTTAGCTAAAAGTGCATGTATCCATTTTCATTCCTTCATTTCTCACTAGCAACAGTGTCTCTACCACATAGATATATACTGACGGTGTGTGTGCAGAAAATGTTAATGTTGTTAATGCATATACAGTGAAATATAATGAAGACAGAATACACTCGTATACAATTGCATATAGTAGACGAGTATAAATTATGTATGTATATATATTATATATATAATATATATATGTATATATGCATACATACATATATGTGTACACATACATACAGGCTACGAAGACCGCATCCCTATCCACATGAGGGGAGGCAGGTCCTTGGTGACAACACACCCTCATTTAGTATCCACAGTGTACCCAGCTCAAGGCACAGCAGCATCCTGCACGCACAACTACAGAAAACCGCATGCTGCATCCTGTAGCTATCAGGGGATCATCTGTACACAGGTATGTACTATTCCTTACAGTTCTGTTTACGTGTCCCTTGAAACGTTAATTTCAGGACGTCCCAACGTTGGTTAGACACGTTTGCACAGCAATGAACAAGCTTTCGTGCGTGGGGGATAGGGTAACAATTTTCTTCGTCAAAGTAAGATGAATTAATTAAAGATGAAGATAAAAACCAATGCTTCGGGTAATATGAGTATAATTAGTGATGCGATTCGCTGATCGTTCCGGTAAAGTGCTTGGTAATAAGTGTCCGCACTGCCAGACGTAGGATGTCCGCGCGGTATCATTATTCTTAGGAATAAATAGGCTCACAACCAAAGGATTGCAGATCGCTTGCATCAAATTAATATTTTGAAGTCAAATCTCAATGGCACTATTGTACATCAGAGAAATTCTGTAATAATAGAGGCAGTAGTTAGTTTTCTGGAAATGCCAACCATAATGTGTCCAGGATTATATAGCTAGGGTCTATTTGTTCCTTTTGTTTTTGATATTGGATATTCACACAGACACAGACACACAGACACACAGACACACAGACACACAGACACACACACACACACACACACAGAGTCAGAGTCAGAGGTAAGCATTTCTTTTCATATCGTGGCATTCATTTTTACTGCGGCGTACTTAATGTAGCCGTATTTGTCATTGAATCAATCCGGTTGTACCTTATTTATTGACATTTTAATTAGGCTGCCGTACCTGAATCGCCCGTTACGTGTTAGTTTTGACCTGCATTTACTATACTCGATTTCAAGTAATTTCCCTATATTCAGACAGTAACCTGGTTTATATTTTTACTTTTCAACCTGATTTTAAAACGTATTGGATCAATCTATATCACAATTACATATTTTTAAAAAGATGTTTGGACTGCAAATATTAATGTTAATGGAACAATTATAGCTACTGTTGGGTGTGGTTGGCCAAGGAATATATCCTTGTAGCTGTCACAGATGTGACCTTATAGAAAGTAAAACAAGACATGATTACTTCTGCCGACGAAAGGGATCTTTCAGTCGAGTCCTTTCGACTGGAGGTTTTGGGTGTTTGCGTACACTTAAATCAGAGTTAGTCTAGACTTTTCATAAAAGATTATTTGACCAATACATTGAACTTTTCCCTCGCCTAAGGCTAAGTGTAGCTATCGTAGGCTGCATACATGAATACGACACCCAAACTCATCGAGGCTAGCATCCATATTAATGCAGCTGCCCATGTGCAGGTGCATCATTGCCAGTTTTGTCAGCCATGAGTCCATTTTTGTAATTTTGGTAAGATTTTGATTATCTTTATAGATTGTTCAACTTCTGCCAACGTGTCTTACTACCCGCTTTGATTACGGTAATAGAGGTGATTGTCACGATCACACTAGTTTAGAAGAACAGCTTGCTGATTCAGAGGTTGCCCTGGGCGAGAGGATTGCCGAAGTGACATAAAAACGATGCCTCTTCACACTTCATCGTTTAGACACAGAATGCTGACGGGAAGTTTCTCAGCAGGAATGAGTTAACAGCAGCCTCCTCCTCACATTTAAATGAATTGCTGGCGAAGAAATGAAGTGTTTTTTTCCTATTCATTATCGAAGCTTTAATGTTCTAGAGTGGTAATAAGTAGTTAAGAACAAAGTAAGGTTATTCAAAACAAAGGTTTCTTTCCACAAAATTAGTTTAGATATTTGAGTTGAGAACACACTCAATCGGTTATGGTAGACTAAATCTCTTTTGGGTGATTTTACACATCTTGCATGTCGGTTCGAGAGATGTTTCTGTCCGTAGATCACTTTTAGTTTTTAAACGCGAACTTGTTTCATTGGTGTTCGGGTACAGCACTTTTCAACTAAGAAGTCTTCTAAGAATAGGCCTATCACCTTTCCTCGAAAACTTGTAGTGTTATTTGTTAGTGATATATATATATATATATATATATATATATATATATATATATATATATATATATATATGTGTGTGTGTGTGTGTGTGTGTGTGTGTGTGTGTGTGTGTGTGTGTGTGTGTATGTATGTGTATGCGCGCATACATACATACACACATAACGTATTTACAAGCCGTGTAAGTTCTCCCATCCCTTCGGACACATAATGTGAAAGCTGTATGATTCCTGTAGTCAGATCAGGTTAATATAAGTAATGTTATGCTGTTGTTGCCTCGCGCCTCGTCGTCAAGTAGCGCTGTGCTACCATTCTTGCCTCCAGAAATGTTACTTTCATCTATGGTGAGTCGCTGGAACTGTATCTTCCTTTGCTACTTCATGCGTAGAAAGCAAGGATTCAGGAATCGGAATGAAAAGGGCACTAACTCATATAAACTTCGTCCAGGGCAGAGGTCAGGAGTCAGGCGTTGCGATGCTGCCCTTGTAGGAAGTAGAGGCAAGCGAGGACATGGATTATGTAGTGACTTGTAGTGAGTCTACGGAGGGCTTGCCTTTCGGGTTATTTGTTTTATTGCACAGATAACACTTGGAAGATAGGAACCCGCCGCAATGGAAAGGTTATTTACATCGAAGTGATAATAGCCCATGACTTAAAATTACTGATAATATAGATTAAAAACAAGCTTGAATTTGCGAGCAGAACAGCATTAATAAAGAGGAATAAACCACGTTAAAGAAAGGAATACAGTCGGATTACATGAAATTCGAAATGCATTTATTTTTGCTCAAGTGCACTGAAAAAAATGGGGACAAACTCACGATGATTATTCACACGCTGTGTTTATAATTTTATACTGTATAAAGTAACATCTAGGTTGAAAACTATTATTTTCTTATGCAGTTGGATACACTAAGAATAGTTTCCGATCCAAGATATAATAAGCCGGCAAATTAATAAATTCCAGACTGCAGCTTCCAGTTAATATGAACGCCGATTTCATTAGATGTCAACCGACTGATTGCTGATATCGGAATAACATGAAGATGAGTTTGTAGAAAGGGATCTGTTCAGCTGTTCAGGGTAATATTTATCCCAAGGAAAAGGAACGTATCATCTATACATATACTTTAAAGAAAAAAAAATCATATGAAAATGGATTGTACGATTTTTATATACTTGGTTAAATCTTCAGTTACCATTTAAAAAGCCCATTTTTATATAGCAGTCTCTAAAAGGTATACCAAATCAGTGATGGTGAATAGCTACTCCATTTCAAGTATATATGTAGAGTTTTTAATATCAGATTGGATTTTTAATTCAAGATGTTCAAAATGTACCGTGTACAATATTGACCCTTGGAGATATATAGATTATTTTATGTATTATTGCCATATGGAGGGGTCTAGTAATATGTATATACTTATATTTTAAAACAAAATGGGAATACCCTTGAAACTGACAGGAGGCGCACACAGGGGGTGTATGGTACTTCAGCTAGTAAAAAAAAAGAATTGTTGTTAAGTCTTGCTAAGAAGATTGCCTTTTAGTGGGGGAGTGCCTTTTTTTACGAAAGAGGAGGTACCGGAAAGAACCGTAAACAACGACAAGAGAAAAGCAACGAAGTACTGATAGAGAATCGGACAGGTGTCTGGGCAAAGCCTGATAAAAGTGATGAAACAAAACGCTTCTGAAGATCCTTTATAGGTGAATGATCTTCGATATGAGGGATGGCACACATTTGCGAGTGATTGCTCCCAGAGTCGGAGTGATTCAAATGAGAAAGCATGGTACCTCCCAATTTCTTTCAGGTCGATTGAAATAGAAGTTTGACGACTCTTGTCCTCTCGGTTAAAAAGGCCAAAAAATAATTGATCTTAGTTTCAATTATTGATTATATCTGCACCGTTGGGATGACGGTACAAAGTACACCAATTCACGTGAGTGACATTGCAATTTCAGATGAGATGGAAAGCAAAGTGTTCAAGCAAAGCTTCTGTAAGAAAAATAACTATGGATCCCTCATACCACATACAAACATTAAACAAAAAAACATAACTTAATTAACAAACATATGGCAGAATCCACGAAACAGGCTGCTCTGAGAATTCTCAAAGGAAATAAAAGGTTCCTTTCTCGAATGCCTTACTTCGGGGCGGAGTCATTTAATGGCTGTTTACGTCTCCATTTTTCAAGGACTCGCGGGGACGGAATGGGAGAGTAAGTGCGTAGAGGTGCGTACATGACGGACTGTAAGGAGGCGAGGGCGCGCGGACTCACACATACATGTGTATAATGCATATATATATATATATATATATATATATATATATATATATATATATATATATATATATAAATATATATATACACATATATATATATATATATATATATGTATATATATATATATATATATACATATATATATGTATATATGTATATATACATATATATATATATATATATATATATATATATATATATATATATATATATATATATATATATTATATACACACTAAAGACTTGTTCAACTGGGCTTTTTCTCCTTAAAAGTACAATAAATTGCCAGTGGTGATATTATCTGAGTCCTTTCCATGCGCAACTCATGCGCCAGCGGAGGACCTGCATGTCTCACGGGGAAATCCGTCTCTGGCCTCCTGGGATTTAACCTGTCATTGACTCGCCCTGGTAGGAAATTTCCCATCTTATTTTTTTCTCCCCTTCTCCCTCTCTTGACTGCAAGCATCCCCAGCGAAGCATTTCCTCTGACCAGGCTTCGGCTGCCCCGCATGACCGATATTCCAAGCAGCTTTAGCTCTTGCTGAGCTTAGTCGTTAGACATTCAGAGGCTGACAGTGCTGTGGGGAAATGTAAGTGAGATAATGTGGCCTGTGATTCATACGAGGAACCTCTCGCGGGCCGTGACCATATTGCTGCCTCGAACTCCCTCACGGAGAACAAAGTCTCTGGAAAAGGGTACGAAGTGGTTTTTCACGCCCTCTGAGGAGGCCTGGCCGATTTTTGTTGGATAATTCGTGAGGTTTTGGATTTCTTGGATTTTGTCGACTATTTAAAGGCGGTTGCTAGGGCCTCGCGCACGGGAATAAATATTGGACGAGCACATTGTTGGCCCGTTGCAGCAGTGTCTGGATGGATACATTCCTTTCCGAGACATTGTTAAATGAATATTTAGAACTGTGACAAGGAGAGGAATTGCGCGAGTGAATCGAATCGTAGATCTGGGTACTCAACGAAAGCACTTCGGCTTGTTAGGTTCTTGTAACTTGTCAGTGATGAAGGAAGCTATTTGAAGAGGACAAGAGAGAGAAACGCACATATCCTGGAGTACTTCCACTCGCCTCGTAAGTTAAAACCGCCGAAATAATGCTGATTCTCCTCGTCCTGTCTCGCCTTCCTTGATCTCGGAGGACGACAGTGTGTGCTGCCAAGGCTCAAGGGAGATTGCATTGCAAGAGAGGTGCTCTGGATGTTGAAGAGCACAAATAACATTTATTATACGGAATATATTTTGAGAACGTGTGCCTTGGTGTTAATGAAGGGTATTGTATGGACCTTAAATGTCATGGAACTGCATCTATTTGGAGGATTGAATAGCGATTATTATATTTCTGAAAGGCCTTTGGCATGGAAATATGTCAATTTCTCCCCGTGATATTATCAGGGTTTTATGTTTTTAGATCATGTAGTTTTCACAAAGGCATCTATCCAAATTCCATTGTTTGTATATCTATCCCATGCCTTGATTTTTTTTTTTTTTTTTTTTTTGTCTTAAAACTGAAACGTAGAGAACATTCTGCTCTTCAAAATGTTGGGGATTAAAAAAACCTAGCATACTCAGAAAGCTGAGTCAGTGAATATAGGGACCCTCTAATGAGATTTGTTTGGGAGTGAAGGCCTTTGATTCACCTCCAAAGTGGGCGTGTCTGAAGTTTAACCACGTTCCTTTTTTGCGCTCGTTGGAAGCCTTGAAAAGAAGAATTCAATGTTAGTCTGCTGAAGATTATGCAGATACTGAATGGATTTAATCGAACTGAATGCCTCAAGTTAGGGGTTTAGATAATTAATTTTTTTTCTTATCTTGGCCTTTGCAATTTTACAGAATAGTGGGAGAAATTTGCTAAACGTTTAGTAAACCCCTAAGAGGATGGTTTTGTACTCATGTGCGTAAATGGTTAGGAGGCGGCCGCATGTCCAACATGGTACATGCCTGTTGGTGCTCTGGAAAAGGCTAACAAACCTCTGTCACAAATTGCTTACAAGATAGCGTATAGACCCTCCTAGCAGTTCATCAATAGATTATTTATCACTCCAAGCTCTGTCTTATAAGAAAATGCTTGCTATTACCATCATTCAAAATGTGGACTCTGCCACTACCTTGTTGGACCTCCGATTGTAGGCCGCCCATCACAGACCACACACAGTTTCAAGTGGGTTTGAATAATACGCAACAGTTAGAATTTTTGGGGGAAATCCGGTGTTGAAAGCTGCACCCGATGTCTTCTTGATTAATATTTACTCACATTTTGATAACATTGGAAGTCAGGGAATGATGCTCGTATAAAGAGATAGCATATATGAAGATTTATGTTAAATTATCAAAGTTGAGCTTTGGTAGTCTTCCCACCAATTTTTAATCCTTTGTTATGATTTGAAGTTTATTTTGACAATATTAACCCACACAGGACGGGTGGTACAGCATGTGTACCGCGCATTCAAAAGCCCAGTTGCTGGGCGGCACAGTATTGTGCCGGCCATTCAATTGATTTAGGCCTAATAATTCGAACGCCCCGGCATTTGGACATTCAAGGCTAGAATTCCCCCGTCGGGAATGGGTTAAGGGAATATTTACATGGATATTGAAAATATATGACAAATGCTAAATCTACTTGAATAGAAAGGTCAAAAGATACATAGAGGATTGGTCACCTAGTGTCTTCCTTTTTTTATTGGTTGAATAAGATTTTCCTGTAGATCATAAATGCAAAATACATATAGCAGTACATTAATTTAAACCTGTGCCTTCAATTTTCATATTTGCTCAGTAAAAAAAGAAAAAAAGAAAGAAATCCCTCCTCTTACCTTGCTAGTTATTCCTTCTGCTATGGGAATGTTTTGCAGGGTTAGGTCAGTTTTGCACTGGATTTTTTTTTTTTTTTCTTAAGAAACAAGCAAGTTATTCCTTCAGTTGTGTAACTAGAGCATCATACCAAATGCTAATAAGTATCACTTTCTAATATATCATACATAGAATCATATATGATATATTAAGTCTAGAAAATAATAGGAAACAGATTTTAAGATGCCCAGACCAGGCTGAACATCTTAAGATGCGGCTTGAATAAGGATTGTTCTCTTTGCTGCTGAAAATCTAATGCTGTGCCTAAGTGGAAAATTGCCAAAAGCAACGTCATGAGTTTCTGTACTTATAGGTACTAGTGGGTTGAGTTTCCTTTATCAGTTGATACTATATTCTGTTTTGTATGTCTGTTGAATATTGTCAGTTTTAGCTATATGAAGCAAGTTGGGGCTGAAAATTTGCATGTCTGGTAAATAAATATTCAAGCTATTAATTCAGTAATGTATGTGAATAGAAAACCTTACACATTCATATAAAAACTTGTAGCAGTGAGCTGGCATTTCAATTTTATGAAAAGACATCTGGTAGTGGAAGTGCAAATAAAGGGTATTTTGATAATTTACTTCATGTAAATAACATTAGTAATTTTCAAAATAACATTCATGTGACCATCGAGGTTGACATCTTGGTATTGCAAACATTCCCATCACTGTGCTGTGTTTATAATGCAACCATACTTTAACATTATTTCTTATTGTTTTGCATATTACCCATGTATTTTACATATAGTATAACTGTTAAGATAACCATTTTATTTATTTATACATCAGGATGTC
>BOPN01002914.1:104829-112329 GCA_017312705.2 Penaeus japonicus | reverse complement strand
ACAATGGCTAGACATAAATCCAATGTTATCAATTTGGAAATTATTTATTATTATTCATTATTTATGTATTTTTTTTCCATATAACATTGTAATAGAACAATTTTAAGCAGTTTTTTGTATAGTATTTGCAAAAGGTAATTTGGTCTTAAGGTAGATGCATTAACCCATTGATGCTGCAAGTACATGTCTGTTTTCCACTGTGGTTTTGTCAATTAGTAGGCCTACCTGACCTTAATTGCTAAACCCTGTTCCTTGAATTTTTGAAAATAAAAATGGAATTTTTAGTTACAGCTATTATGGGTATGATAATGGTGAAAATAACAATAATAATGTTAACAATAATTCTGGTAATATAAATAGAAACAATCCAATAGTGAAAGTAATTGGAAGGGTTTTAGCTTGCACCTTTGAAGATTTTAAAAATTATTTATTGAATTGATTTATATTTATGTCTATTCTTAATTTACTAAGGCTTCGTACAACATGAGTGAAGCCCTGCTGGCACTGCCTGCTGTGCCCATCTTCAAGCAAGAGGCTTTGTCTCCAGCTGCCCAGGATAAGCACAGTATATCATCTAACCCAACAACATTTGATGAATCATCCCAGAGCAATACAACAGATAGACTCTTTAGGTTTGTATGCTGTTTCCGTTATTTTTACCTTACTGAGATGGGCCACATCTTAAGATGTTCGGCTTGAGCTGGGCACCTTAAGATGTTTTTTCTATTATATTTTAGACTTATGGTATGATATAGGAAGCTATATATGATATATTAACCCTCTCTGGACGGGTGGTACACTACGGTACCGCGCATTCAAGGCCCGTTCGCTGGGTGACGCCATACGGCGTTGTTTATTTAACTGATTTAGGCCTATGCGTTCGAGAGCCCTGGCATTGTAGCATGCAGGGCTGGAATTCCCTCATCGTGACTGGGTTAACCTGTCGCCGGTTTTGGCTCCTAGTGGTCTAAACACTGGGGTATTTTAACCCATTGGTGCTGGATGATGTGCTATCACGACATGGGAATATTTCACTCCTGTGAGATGATGTCCTATCATGTCATGATCTCTCCCTCTAAATACAGGTTTTGCATAGTTACGTATGTGTATACTCATTTCACTTGCATTTCTATAGACACATTGTTCTTGACCTATCAAAAAACACACACACACACACACACACACACACACACACACACACACACACACACACACACACACACACACACACACACACACACACACACACACACACACACACACACACTTCTCAGCATCCTGTAAAATCTGGTAGGTGTAGGGTGCTCTGAGAAGCGTAGCGCGGTATAGCACTGGGAGAGATCTTGCACTTGGAGGCAATGCGCCCTCATTTTCTTTATGGAGGGAGCAGCATCAGGCAAATAATTGGCCCGGCGCGAATGGATTAACCCATTGCGGACTGGTAGCATTTTCTGTGTCTGGCTGCCCAGATGTGATGAACAAAAAAGGTGCGTAGCCTGCCAGCCGGGGCTTATTTCTGTGTAAGCCACTCTGCTGCATCACGTCACCACCTTTCTCGCTCTCTTCCAGCCTCTCATTATAGCACTAGAACTGTTTTTGTGTAGGTTATTTTTTTGAGTATTTAGCCATGTTTCTAGTCTTATATAAATGATCTAACAGGCTTTAGCAATATTTTGATTGATTGAAATTGTAGTATGGAGACCATATAACCTTGTTATATTGTTTATCCTCAATATAGTAAAATTATTATAGTTTCATGGGAAACCAAAAACCAAGTTGTTTTTTATAAATTTTTTTTTACCAAAACCAACTATATACAAATATATACAAGTTACTTACAATGAAGAAGAAGGCCGCCAAAACTCATAGCTGAGTGTACCACAGCAGAGTGCCACATATAAACCATTTGACAGGCTTTAGCAATGTTGTAATTGGTTGAAATTGTATTATGGATTCCATATAACCTCGTATGCTCAGTATAGTAGAAATATAGTTTCATGTGAGGACAAATATACAGCCGTGGCACATGTTGCTGGTGACCTTCCTCCTCTGCCTTTTGCTGCACTGCCTGCAGCGCCTGTATCGCCTCCATGGCGACTCCACTGCATAAGGCAACATTGCTCCCTGCAGTTGCTGCTCCATCAGGAGTAGCAACTTCCCCCTTCTCTAGTGTAATCATTCATCATTACACAGACAAGCTCTGACCTGTAGTCCAGCTGCGTCAACATTCCCCCCGGGTGCCTTGTGCATACAGAAGGCATTGATCACAGCAATGTCAAGAAAGTAGAACAGCACCTTCTTGTACCACCTGATGGATTTCCAGACGGTCGGGTAGGACTGAGCTAGCTGGTCACTCAGGTCTACCCCCTTCATCCCAACGTTGTAGTCGGACACTACCTTGGGTTTTGTACACACAACCCCACGCTGCTGGTCACTCAGGTCTACCGCCTTCATCCCAATGTTGTAGTCGGACACGACCTTGGGTTTTGTACACAACCCCACGCTGGGACGTATTGATGACCCTTTCGGAAAAGTGTACCGTTAACAGCATCATGATGGGCTTCTTGTTGTGCCATTGCAGGCACAGCATACGAGTTGCGAAAGTCCACATTGCCGCATTTCTTCGTCTGCAGATTCCTTGGCATAAACTTGCGATTGGCGCGTATCGTACCAATGGTGTTGATATGCCGAATCTGCAGATAGTGGAAGAGGGTTGGAGAAGTATAGCAGTTGTTGGTATACAGTTCATACCCCTTTAAGTCGACAATGGCCTTGGTTGAAGCAGAGAGTTCTTCTTTGTCCATGCCAGCATAGATTCTGAAGCCGCTCGTGTAGCCCTTTATGCTGCCATCGCTGACGCACAGATTATATGCCTTCACCCCGAAGCGTGCACTGTTCGCCTGGTTGAAGACGATACTACAAAAACATCCCCGGAACTTCCAGATGCTCTCATTGATGGTGACCCTCTGTGGAGGGATGTAAACTGGTGAGAATTGTTGGGAGAGCGCATCAATAACTGGCCGCAACTTCCACAGGCGGTCTTCAGCAGGATGACTCCCGCTGTTGTCCGCTGCGTGGAGGTTGGCAGTCAGTTGAAAGAAACGATCTCGTGGCATAGAGTCTGTAAATACAGGCATGTGGTGGAGAAGGTCCTGTGACCAGTACATCTTCATGTTGGGCAGTGATGAACGCTCATCAAGGGCCGAAACCCAAAATAAGCATTCAACTCCGCCCGTGAAATGTTCTTCCACCTCCTCATGTGCGAGGAGGCAGTGGTTGCTGGTGATAGTACCTAAGGAGGAGAGAAAAAACAAAATTATAAACTATGTTTTCATAAAAGCTTACAGGTTAGTCTCCTGGACAAAATGATCAATGAATTCTGGCGTGACGAATTCGGAATAGATCCAAAAGGGAGAGGATTCTCTGTCCAGGTCGGACTTTACCCCAGGACTATCCGAGAATTCAAACCTCTTTGGAACATTATCCCTTCTTCGCCACACAAACCAAGGTTGTCCAGCGGTGTTTCATGTCCATGCTCGTTGTTCAACGTTAGACAGTGGCTCATCGGAATCAATGGAAGCCTCCTGCTGGGAGACTTAATCCAAGGCTGACTGAGCTGCAGAGCTGGACTCGGAGCTGCTGTTGAGTAGACTTTGTCTCCCTTGTGGCAGATACTCATCCAGATCACTGTCGTCAGACGAGTAGATGGCACCTGCATAATCCAGGGGAGGATGAGCAGTTGAGGTGGATGCAACAGCAGCTGCGATGGAGCAAGAGTGAGTGCTGGAGTGGGAGTTTGCACGTCTGGGGGCCATTGTTACAGGGAGGCATCAAGCAGAATGATTTACCGGTTCAAATTTTGCGTATTTATAAAAAAAAATTGACCAATCAGGTCACATCATTTGCCCTCAGATGCCCTCGACGAATCAGGTCATTACATCTACAGTTGACCCTGAGCGCCATCTTTGAACAAGAAAAAGCAAACAACGAAATAACATCACTGTTTTCTATGAAACACGTTAGTGCCATCTGTTTCTCATTTTATACTATAAGTAATTAGCAGCTAATACTGTAATCATTGTAATGATATGGAATTGACCCAAGTGGTATCTATGAACTGAAAACGAGATAAAAAAAAAAAAAGCACGATCACTATTTATATGATAGGTTTTACTGCCATTTATGCTTCTGATTTTATATTACAATTATTCAGTGGCTAGTAGGGTAATTATAGTAATGATAGTGATAATTACCATCATTAAGCAGAGATCCAAAATACCGATCAAATAATAAGAAAAAAAGCACGACGTGTGACTTTCCCAGAGCATCATATACGTGGTGACGTCCGTATTCTGGCCAGAAATTTGTGTGTCATGTTTGTCATGTCGCCTGCTGTCAGGACCAAACCTCGTGCGTCATATATGTCATGACACCCATACGCAATGGATTAAGAGAAAAAATCCCAAACCTAACACCTTGGGCTATTTGGCCACTCTGGCCGTGGCCAACTGCTATGTGCCTGATCACCCGGTGCGCCAGCCATACAAAAAGCCATGACAAAATATCTTGTCCGTGGCAGCAGCTACTGCCACTACTTGATGTGATATCTTGTCACCCGGCTTTAATGGTTTAACAATGTGATATTAATAAGTGTTACAATGATCTTGTTACCCAGCTGAAGGAACATATAACTTCTGTTTTGAAGAAAAGAATGCAATGGGAAAGTGAAGTGACCTTTCAAAATTGACCAAAGAATAAGGGTTAAGATGTGGTAAAGATTTGATTATTGCCTTGTATCACTATGTTTCCATTAGAGTAGTTCATAAAGAAATAAGAAAAAAAAAATGCAGGTAACCTCTTTTTTTTGTGATTACTAGTTATCTGCCCTCTTTATTTAGCTATTTAGTTTAGGTATTTAGGTTAGCAGAATAATTTTTGGGACAGTGCTATATAGGCCTACTACCATTATTCAGTAAAGTAGTATGATCAGAAGATGAAGTGCAGTATTATTCTCATCAGAGGACAGAGTGGAACTAGTGGAACTAAGCTCTAAAGTAAGTGGAGTGCTACCAACCCATCTTGCTTTCAATTCAAGGCAGGACAATTTCCTTTTGCTGTTATCCGTTTGCTGTCACTGTTGAGCAGTTTAATTTTGTTATTGGTGTGCTATTGCATTTTTCTTTACTTTCAATTTTTCGTATCTCAACTTTCATGCGTGTGCAGTAACTAAGGAAAATGCGTTAGATTGTTTTTAGTTCTTATTTTGTTTTAATTGTTTATTTAATCATGACATCACCTTTACAGGCTCTTGAGCTCTGACAACCTGACAGATTGTCCTTCACCATCCATCCATCAGCTTCTGCAGCAGCACATAACTCCTGGCATTACGCAGGGAAATTCCTCTCACGTAACATCTCATGGTGCATCATCATCCGCATGCCTTCCAACTTGCCATCACTCACAGCAGTCAACCGTCCAGAATAACACTGCAGATTCACCCCAGGAGTCTGGTACTCTCTCCACTCATGGATTGTCATATGAAGATAATAGGTAAGAGTATTTTTTTGCTTGAGTTTAAAATATCATTTGGAATTTTTTCTTTTTTTCATCTTTTTAAGATCCTCTCCTTTTATTTCCTTTTTTTCACTATTCTATGTATTTCCCTTCCAATATGTTTATAAGCTTCTGTTGTTTCATAATTATTTCACTTATGTGTCCATAATAAAAACTGCATAAATAGTTTGATACATTTTGAGTACCTTGAGGTTGGTATGTGCAGAAGCTTTATGACATCTAAGTGGCATCTTTAGTCTTTAACCCGCTCACAACGGGTGACATGATATCACGTCATGCAGTGGCAGCACTTGATGCTGGGAATGCAATATCACCCCGTAGGGGGCAAGAGCTGCATAGGTCTCCTGAAAGAACTGTAGGTTGCTGGTTTAGGGATGTGCTGAATGCATAAGATGATCATATGACCAAAGAGTAAAGTTATTATATAACTTGATAGTTATACAATTCATTATTATAATGTTCTAGTTTTGCATTATTTCAGATAATTAACATAATCAGATACAAGGGAAATATCAAAGAATGGTAGTCTATTGTATTTCAGTGAATGAAATCATCTCTATGAAATTTGAAGCATGCAAAGCAGCTGGTATAGTGACTGATAGACTTAGATATTGTTGATTAGTAGAACTGAACTTGTATTGTGGTTTATCTAAGATGTTAGTATGCAAAACAAATAATATTTGGAAATGAGGTTTTTTTATATGTTTGTTCTTATGATCTATGTAGAATTTAATTTTGTCTAGCAGAATATGTTATTTCCCCAGGTTTGATATTTCTCTAGTATTTTGGGGGTTGATAATATAAAAGATGATATGAAATTAAAGATAAAATACTATAACTATGGTGAACATCTGAATAAAGAGGAACTTCTTTTGAATCTAGAATTGATATTTAGTTATGCATATAACATCAGTTACATTTATTATTTGCAGATTTCAATATATTTTGGGTGCTGCAACATCAGTAGCTACTAAAGTGAATGAAGAAAGTTTATCGTACCTGAATCAAGGCCAGTCTTATGAAATCAAAGTAAAGAAATTAGGTGATCTCACAAGGTAAGACATAATACTGTTGAGCTTAGTGCTTTCTTGTTCATTTTGTTGTTTTGCAATATTTTTTTTTTATTTGTTTCGGAGAGGAGAAAGTGTAAACACATGTATAACTTTGATGATTTAATTACATAAATCCTGTATCATTGAGCTGTTTTCAGTCCCAAACTCATTTGTTCTCAATTTCAGATGTAAGGGAAAGTTTTATCATACCATAATCCGCGTCTGTTTTCACGAGCGGCACTTACAGTACATGGAGAAAGAACAGCTAGAGAGCTGGAGACACATGCGACCTGGAGAGAGAATACTGGAGGTAGATATAATCAAGCAAGAGTAAATTTAATGATGAACTGTATATATATACCTTTTATTTTTACTTTTTAATTGTGTTTGATAAGGTCAACCATATTTTGTATGTCTTTATGGGCAGCAGATCTGTGATATAGTTGAGTTGAACCCAAAAAATGAAAATAATAGATATTGTAGTAAATATTTATATATGAATTTTCAGGTTGATATTCCATTGTCTTATGGTATATGTGATGTTGCACAAGATCCCAAATCATTAAACATGTGTGAATTTGATTGGGATCCAACTAAAGAAGTAGGAGTTTATATAAAGGTTGGTATCTAAAAAGATTGTATGCTTATTGTTAATAGTAATTTGAAGTTGATTACAGGTGATATTTAAATGAATGAGGTAAAGAACAAAATTAAGTTCAAGCAAGGCCTAGTTAGTTTTTTCTGTCAGAATTAGTCAATAGGCCTTTTTGCTTATTAGCCTGTCACTGAACCAACAGTGAGAAAATGTGCTAAATTGTTGAAAACTGTATTAAATAGGTTCTCTTTTGAAATACAGATGAATACACACACATTA
>BOPN01002914.1:72329-84829 GCA_017312705.2 Penaeus japonicus | reverse complement strand
AAAGATATATTTTATGATACACACTAATCTAAATGATACCTCCATATGTGTTATTAAGCATATATCTTTTAGTTATTGTATAGTCCTGTTACTCTCTGGTCTCTGATTCAGTTGGCTATGATGTTCTTTTATGTTCATGCCATCAGTCATCATCATCATTATTATTATTTTCAAAATCAATTAATTGTTATTCATTTAAAATTCCGTTGTGGACAGACGTCATGTGACAGACCTAGTTAGGCCTAAAAGTCGGGCGTCATTGTATACATAATACGACATCAGAAACTGCCAACCATGAAGTGCGCCTACAGTTACAAAGTTTTATGACTGACAAGGCTTTAGTTTCAGAGCAACAGCTTTTCAAGATCAAGTTAAATCTTCACTTTGTGATGGTTTAACCCCTTAACCCTATGGCAACAGTGCACGTAATGACTGAACTAGCGGTCAAGCTGATTGTTATATAATGCTAGTGGGATCGACTAAAAATTAGAGGGACGGCAAAACTGTTTTCTCTGCACTCTGGGCGGCACAAAATACCCTAAATAGCATTTTTCCATAAATCAGTCATAAAACAAGGTTTTAAGCTGACTTTGGAAACCTGTAGCTCTGAAACTAGTGCAGTTATAGCCATATTACTGCTGATGCCTCATCACATATGTATTAACACCCTGTATTACGCACTTTTAACCGCGGTACATATATGTGACACCTGTCATGAAAGAATTAGTGATGGATGACATGACATTCATGTCGTGCCTTGGCAGGTCTTCCTGCCGGTGATGTGAACATCACGTCATGGCTTTGTCTGGTGATGGGGTGTATAGTAGTGGCTGCTACCTCAGCATACAAATACCCCATGGTGCTAAGCCTGGGCATTTTAAACTACCTTGGCAAAATGTCCAGCTGAAGCCAAACCTGCCCTATTATTAACCCACTCACGCCAGGGCAGTTCCGGCTTTGCACGATCGCAATACCGGGGTTCTCGAACGCATAAGCCTAACGCCTCGAGATTCTTGGACGCACAAGCTGCGAGCCTGGGCTGCTCGCTAGCTCTACCCGAGCGTGCGGCTTCCCCTCATAGCTCGTCCCGGGCGTCTGATGCGAAAACCACAATGCGTGTCATCACGTCAATCGGCTCCAACGGGTTAACAGGTTAAAGTTACCTTGCTCAGGCCCCAATTCACTATAAGTTTATGCAATATTTTTTTAGTGAATGTCGTTATCATCATTCCTGTTCTCATTTCAGGTGGTCCAGAACATGGTTAATGAATCGATGCTGTCCATAAAGGTGCTACAAGATACAACCGGGGAAAGGTATAGACTATTGCTAAGACTCAATGATAATCATAGCAACAAATCGCAGTCTTAAGAAAAATACTGTTTCCCTGTTGATTCCAGCAGATGGCATTCCTTATAATCGTGATAGATTTTGTAGAATTTATAAAAGGAATTCTGCAATAATGTATATATTTTTATGTACTTGCCATAAATGAAGTAGAAGACATGTCATGTTAAACTCAGTGCCTGGTGGATAACGATGCCTAGAATTTTTTTTCGTACCCAGTTATCATTAAAGGAATGCGTTATTCCAAATACATTGGAGAGATGTGTTTTATTGTTCTATCACATATAATTAATGTATGTAATAAGAAAATCAGTTTTCTTGTCTCTCTGTCCATAAAATTATAAACTATTTGGTTGTGCAATATGTTGACATGTAGAGTTTACAGTGTTTTGGTGAAGCTTATTGGTTATAGAAAAGATTGAATTTGATTGAATATGAATTGGAAAGGAAAAATCCTGTAATGAGACAGGAGGAGTGTTGTATTATCACACTATTGTCAAAGTAGCATAATGCTCAAAATATACAGGTTATAAGGTTTTTTTTTTAGGTACCTCCAACTGTATTTGTTGTAGAAAAACATTGATACAGTTTCCTGGTCAGTAATTAGGAGTCAAGCATGAAGGAAAGCAGTTTCCACTATTCCCAAAATATTTGTTCATACTGGAATGATTTCTGTGGTTGGCTGTTTGATATTTTAAAAACTTTCTGTATATCATTTGTGGCCTGTACATCCCAAAAGCACATCAAATAGATCAATGGTAAGTGAGATTGAAAGAGACACGATAAAGAAGTACAAATACATCTCAGAGGGCATGATAAGTGTGTTGTGATATATATATGAATAGTCTGCAATATATATTCTTCCTTCTCTTTCTTGCCAGTTGAAGTCAGGACCAAAGTTTATTCACTTGCAGTTGACATCTTTTCACAGAAAAGATTTTGTTTGTTCCTTTTAACTCTCGCTTTTTCCCTCTGTTTCTTTTGTGGCTGGGATGCATATTCCTCTCCCATGCTTTGTCGAGGGAAGGTAGCTGTGTCCACAGGAAGACTAACAACATCTATATTGAGGGTAGCAGTGTGGAGAGGGAGGATATCTATGTCAAGAGGGAGGGTAATAATATCTAGAGGATAGGTAACAGTGCCAAGAGGGAGGGTAATAACATTCAGCATCCAGAGGGAAGGTAACAACAGCTGAAGGGGTTAGCAATATCCAAAGATTGTTAACTCCTAAAAAGAGGATGCAACATCTAGAGCAGGGGTCGACAACCTTTTTGAGTGCAGTGTGCTATATAAATTTCTTGTTTTTAACCAATTCACATTCCAACTATGATTGTTGTCTCCTACATTTAATCAGTATAAGTTATACTACAAATATGTAAACTAAACAGTTATTTTGAAATTGAACATGACTATTTCTTCCTTTGTGTTCTGTACACCTCCCTGAAATAGTAAACCTAATCGAATATACCTCTTTCCTTTCTTTATTATTACAATTATTATTGTCAGTTATATTATTATTATTATTATTATAATTATTTATTAATTTTTTATTATTATTATTTTCTTTAACCCACTCACGCTGGGGCGATTCCGGCTTTGCATGGTCGTAATGCTGGGGTTTTTCGAACGCATAAGCCTAACGCCTCGAGACTCTTGGGTGCACAAGCCATAAGCCTGGGCTGCCTGCTTGCTCACCCCGAGCAAGGACCTTGCCCAGATATCTCGTCACCTGCGTCTGACGCAAAAACCATGATATGTGTCAGCATGTCATCCGGCGCGAATGGGTTAATATGCATATAGTGTGCCATAGTTAATCCCCTCAAGTGCCGACCCCTGATCTAGAGGGAGTGTGACAACGTCAAGACGGAGGATAACTAGAGCGAGGATAGCACAACATGTAGAGGGAGGGTAATAACATCAAGAGGGAGGATAGCAACATCTAGAGTGAGGATAGTACAACATCTAGAGGGAGGATAACACAACATGTAGAGGGAGGGTAATAACATCAAGAGGGAGGATAACAACATCTAGAGGGAGGATAGCACATGTAGAGGGAGGGTAATAACATCAAGAGGGAGGATAACAACATCTAGAGGGAGGATAGCACATGTAGAGGGAGGGTAATAACATCAAGAGGGAGGATAACAACATCTAGAGGGAGGATAGCACAACATGTAGAGGGAGGATAACAACATCTAGAGGGAGCATAGCAAGATCAAAAGGGAAGGCAAAAACAAATAGCAGGACAGTAGCAGACTTGGGATAACTGCAGAAAGAGACAACATGCATCTACTGGACTCTCAAGTGGAAATAAGAAAGTATTGATAAACATACTTGCTGCATTATTTTATCAACCAAAAATAATGGGACTTCCTAAACAATGAAGAGTATTATTTAAAGATAGTAATGATAATAAAACAAAAATTAAAGATTTATAAGCTTATTACTTGTGTAGAAAGATAATCTAATTACCTAGAGGATACTGTATCAGTTAATAACCTTACAGAGGATTTTAATTTATGTGCGACAAACGAGATTATTGGGAAATTTAGCATAATACAAGTTTCTTATCTTTAATTTTTTAAAGCTTTTATACATAGTCATAATTTTAATGATTGGTTATAAGACCCTTACAGATGAAGAAATATATTACTTGATTATAGATTATGTCTTCCTTAAAGATTTTTGAAGCATACTTTATGTAGGTCTATTGTTAAAAAGAAGTAATCTATTCACCTCCATTTGGATGTGCTCTTACCCATATAAAAGCTCATTCACTCTTTATGTCACCTCACTTTCTCACTCACTCACCCACTCATGATTCACTCACTAACACTACTCACTTGCTCATTACTCACACATATTACTTACACTTGCTCACCCACTCATTACTTGTTTGTGTACTCACTCACTCACTCACTCACTCACTCACTCACTCACTCACTCACTCACTCACTCACTCACTCACTCACTCACTCACTCACTCACTCACTCACTCACTCACTCACTCACTCACTCACTCACACTCACACTCACACTCACACTCACACTCACACTCACATACACTCACACTCACATACACTCACACTCACATACACTCACACACACACACACACACACACACACACACACACACACACACACACACACACACACACACACACACACACACACACACACACACACACACACACATTTTTTTTTTCTTTGTTTCTTTGTTTCTTTTTTTTTTTCATTTCAGTTGTATTCATCAGGCCAGAAAGATCTCAAGTCATAGTATTACTGTTTGTAATTATTATGAAATATATATTGGTCTTATTTTTACACAAAGTTTTAAAGAGAGAAGAATAAAGTTGTAATGAGGATTTTGTTTGTACTGTTTTCCATATTCTTGACACTGATTTGCAATCTGATGTAAAAAAAAAACATGATGTAACATGGATATAGGAGAAAATTAAGTTGGATTAAATTATTACCAAGGGGTCCAAGATGCTAAAGTAAAATCCTCCAAATTAATGGTCACTATCTGAAACATTACAGTTCAAAATAAAATAAAGATGAATTTCTAAACTTGACTTGCATTCAAATTGACATGGAAATTAGCGAAGGGAAGTGAAATCCAAAATCAGTCCACAGGCCTAATATGAAGCAAAAGAAAGGTGTGTCATGTTTTCATTTTCCTAATGTAAGAAAGATGAATCAGCACATATATATATAAAGCAATATGATTCTTCACTTTCTTGTAACTAAAAAAAAAAAATAAAAAAATAAAAAAATAAAAAAAATGTGTCACAAGAATTGGAATGAATTTACCACCAAGTATATCCACTATGCCGAGTGTTCATACACTAGATGTGCAGTATTGTTGCTTAGCATATAATCATCACACTTTTTGTCTTCCTTTTAAGTTTCAAGAGGCAACTGACAGACATTGTAAGTAAGTATTTGGGTTTGTGCTTTTAACAGAGAAACCAAGTACATAAGAGGGAAAAAAGTCAAGGATAACAAACACATTTCTTATGTCATACAGTTGAGTTTTGGAGGTGTAGATGTTAAAAGTAAGAGAGGGGTTCAGTATTAACTTTATTTAAGATGATTTTATACTAATTCAAGATGAGTTAGAAAGTCTGTAAGATATTTTCTGTTATTGTTTAACCAAGTTTCATACAGTTATTATTATTTTTTTTTTTATATATAATAAAGTGATAACATGTATTTCAAACTTTTAATGTTCATGCTTTTAGAATTATCTTCCAAGTCAATGGGTTAAGCAAAAGGTATTGGTTGTTCACTAAATAAAGTCTAGTTTTTAAATAATTGTTATACTTTTCTGAGAATATATCCATTCTGTCCAATGTTATGCTATGCTTTGTTGTCTTGTACGGCTGCAAAGCTGAACATTTCTTATGTACTGATGGTTTTTTGCATATTCATACTGTATATCATCTTCATGTATAATGTTTCACCTTTTTCAATTCCTTGTGTATTTCATGTATTTTATATGCATCTACATAGTAACATTGTCACCTTTTCGTATAGGACAACATCTTGTTCTTCTTTTATTTGTATTTTTTTTCATTTTTCACTAGAGTTAGAGTTGAATCGAGTTATGGAGTGATGGAGTTGTTGAGTGATGAAAATAAAACAGCCACTATTGAAATCACCAGAAGATTGATTGCTTTAATGCATGTCAAATTCCTTATACAATGTTTTCTTTATATAGGAACAAGAATAGAAATAATATGTATTGCAAATTTGCATTATTTGATTTAAATTTGCCCTTTCTCATTTTCTGTAAATAATTTTATGAACAACTGTTAATTGTGTACTTCATAAGGAAGATATTAAGCCACTGTAGTGCTTGTCTGTATTGAGTACACAATTTTGCAATTCAGTTAAACATTATTCTTATCAGTTCAAGTAAACACATTGTATTTTCACATTGACTTGAAGTTTAATGCATCTGTCTTTTTTCAACTCTATGCTTATAATTGATGGCTGGTTATTTTGTTGCTAAGACAATTGTTCATGTTACTGACATTTTTGGGAAGTTATCACAAATTTTCTTTCTGATTCAGTCAGGTTTGGTGTAGATGTGACTCCAATATAATGAGGTTGAGTTGTTAACATTTCAACAGGATTTATTTTTAAAGATAATCATCATTTACACAATAAATTGCATTAACAAAATACTGCCTGGTGAAACGTTATTTTCTCCTTCAGTGTTTCTGGCCTCTTGCTTCTCATCCAGAATTAGCATGAGAAAAAAGGCTCACTCTTCAGTTCAGACTGTGCTCCCATGACAGCTGATTCTACTTTTTTCCAACTTATATTTTAAAGATAGTGTTTGAGTTTGATTAATAGGGAATAGAGAAAAGAAGTCTGATAAGCCAATAGCAACAGATGATGAAATGGCCACAGAATAACCAACAGTTTATTCTTGATGGCTTCTGTTGTTCCATATGAATTACAGAAAGAATATTTGGAATTATATATAGATATATATATATATATAAATCAAGTCTGACAGAACAAGTTGCAATATTCTCAGTCATCAAAAGGCCTTCAAGATCCTTTTGAATAATAATCATTTGAAAAAAGGGAAGAAAGCAAACATGAGAACCGAACTATTGATATGGCAGATAATTCTCAATATCCAAGCAGTCAAACAGGAGTGAATTAAGGGAAACCCAAAGGCAGGATTCTGAGAATATAAATTGGAGCTACTTTAAGTTTGTAGAAAAACTTCAGTATTCCTTAGAATAAAATGGAAAAGTAATCAAAATAAAAATGTATTGAGGAAAAATATATGAAAAACATTAATTTAGCTACTGAAGAATAAAGAAAAAGCCATACACTAGTTTGTAAATACTTTTTTTGCAATTTTGCTAATTTAATGCTACAAGATTTAGTTTTCCTTCCATTTTCATTTTAATCTACAAGTAATACATAAAAAAGCTAAACACACACACACACACTCGCACTCGCACTCACACACTCACACTCACACTCACACTCACACTCACACTCACACTCACACTCACACTCACACTCACACTCACACTCACACTCACACTCACACTCACACTCACTCACTCACTCACTCACTCACTCACTCACTCACTCACTTACATAAAATCAAAGAATGTAATTATTACTTAATAAAAGCTCTCAGAACAAGTATTTAACGGAAGGCATTCTAAAGATACACTTCTGTGTCACATAGAGTTATTGCACCAGAATCTTTTTTTCAGTTACTCAAAACAAAGATTAGCATACTGACCACTTTAGTATGCTGAAGGTTTTAATAATTTGCAGACTATAAAAGGCAGAAGTAAATATTTTGGAAAATATTTTGAAATGTACCTAGAACAATTTAAAATTTCCTTCACTTAAGATGATATAGATAGATTTACTAATTATATTAACCCTCTCTGGACGGGTGGTACACTACGGTACCGCTCATTCAAGGGCCCGGTGGCCGGGTGGCACCATATGGTGCCAGTCATTTAATTGATTTAGGCCTAAGCGTTCGAAAGCCCCGGCATTGTGACATACAAGGCTGGAATGCCCCCGTTGTGAGTGGGTTAAGCAAATATCCCCTACCTTTTTTCTTTCCAAATATACTAATGGTCTCAAAAGAAAAGTGCTTCTTATAACAAAATCTGTCCCCAAAAAATCTGAGAAATTAAATACTGACCTATATTGGATTTTCCTCCTATGTAAAAAATGTTAATAAAAATTCTAAACTTTGGCCAGAGAACAAAGCAATGACTAATTGTCGTAGCCAATACTTCCTTCACTGCAGATATTTGCAGTTGAATGTGCAGATTTTCATAAAACTCCTGAAAGAATCTATGCTTGAGTTAATTGTGACAAATGGAGAAAAGGGTACAAATAAGTGTTATTTCACAAGGCAAGTAATGTAGTTAGCATATAGATAAATATATATGATTATGATGTGATTATGATGAAGGTTTGATTGAAATATGTTAACTGCATCCCTTGCATATGAGGTTTATGCATTCTCATAGCTTTTTCTACAAAACTATACTAATACAAAACACAAATATTAACTTAAGATTCATAAATTCCAATGATATTCATTACAGTGGCAATAAATTTATAGTTACATACAAAGTACATAGGATTTTGTAATAGTTAACTTCTTGTGATATTATATAGGTTGTATTTCTTGAACTCAGCAACTCCAAATAGTGGTACTTGTGCAACCTAGTTGGTGTAGTTTGTAAATGGTGTGAAAGAAAAGGTTATGGTAAACTGTTAACTCCTGAAGTAATTTGCTAATTATGTTTTTTTAAAGATTTTTAATGTTTCACTTCATTTGCCTAGAATTTTTAGATAAATTATTTGTTAGGGGATTAAAATACAATGTTCAGTTTTAGTGATAAATCTAAAAATAAGAAACTAGCTTCTTGGACTCGTGTTTCTGGCACTCAAACCATTTCCTAAATTGCATCAATCTAGAAACATAAGCATGTTTAATCATTTGATTTTTTTTTAAGTCATATTATTTAGTTCTGTTATATGTATAATTGTTATCTTTATGTTTGAGATATTCTTCATTCGGTAGTTACAGATAGAAATTTGAATAAACAACTCATTGGTAAAATAAATGTACAATATATGACATATATGCAAATTCTCTGACAGAATCCAGTTCCTATGCAGAGAAGATGTATGTAAATAAGCCTTAGATCTCACCATTTTGACACATAAAAGACAAAAGACTGAAAACCAAATGTCAAGATGAGCACACAAAAAATAAATGACTTGTAAGTTACTGTTAAATTTGTGCAAATAAAAATTACTTGCATATTTTACATTGGTTTCCTATCCCTTTTGTAGAGTATGTGCACACCTGAAGCGACTGAAATTCAGGTCATCACTCCAGAAGGATTTAAAGAATAAGGCCACATAAAAGTTAAAGTCAGCCCTTCATGGATCTGATATTAGAAGATCCATGATGCTCTCTAGCAGTGTTCATATAAATGACATGTTCGCTGAGGGCTTTTTCATGTAACTCAGATCCCAATTAGTTTCCTGCCATTTTCCAAAGTTTTTGCATAGTTGAATGCTAGTAATTCATAATTTAGTTTCAGCAAGTAGGTAAAGCTTATGTGCACCTGTGACCAGTGCCATAAAATTTGCCACGAGGATCTGCACTACCAAGAAAGCTGCCAGAAATCTTCACTATATGTGGCAAAAAGTCTTGGCAATTTTAAGTAATCAATGCTTAGAAACATCCCTCTTTCTCACATTTACGATTTTTACTTACATATATATATATATATATATATATATATATATATATATATATATATATATATATATATATATATATATATATATATGTGTGTGTGTGTGTGTGTGTGTGTGTGTGTGTGTGTGTGTGTGTGTGTGTGTGTGTGTGTGTGTGTGTGTGTGTGTGTGTCTCTCTCTCTCTCTCTCTCTCTCTCTCTCTCTCTCTCTCTCTCTCTCTCTCTCTCTCTCTCTCTCTCTCTCTCTCTCTCTCTCTCTCTCTCTCTCTCTCTCTCTCTCTCTCTCTCTCTCTCTCTCCCTCTCTCCTTCTTCTCCTTCTTCTCCTTCTTCTCCTTCTCCTTCTCCTTCTCCTTCTCCTTCTCCTTCTCCTTCTCCTTCTCCTTCTCCTTCTCCTTCTCCTTCTCCTTCTCCTTCTCCTTCTCCTTCTCCTTCTCCTTCTTCTCCTTCTCCTTCTCCTTCTCCTTCTCCTTCTCCTTCTCCTTCTCCTTCTCCTTCTCCTTCTCCTTCTCCCTTCTCCCTTCTCCCTCTCCCTCTCTCTCTCCTCTCCCTCTCCCTCTCCCTCTCCCTCTCCCTCTCCCTCTCCCTCTCCCTCTCCCTCTCCCTCTCCTCTCCCTCTCCCTCTCCCTCTCCCTCTCCCTCTCCCTCTCCCTCTCCCTCTCCCTCTCCCTCTCCCTCTCCCTCTCCCTCTCCTCTCTCCCTCTCCCTCTCCCTCTCCCTCTCCCTCTCCCTCTCCCTCTCCCTCTCTCTCTCTCTCTCAAAAAATAGATTACACAAGTCATTGCCACATTCGAGTCATCTCAGTCAAAAAAAGCCTATGTATAATTGTTGACAATTGTTGCACAGTTTAGCATCTTCATCCCTTCTACTCTGTATTCCCGATCTAATTTTGGTAATTACTAAACTTAATACCCATACTTCTATATCAACAGTGAACACATCTACTTTCTATCACATTTAAATTGAATATACCAAACGTCCTCGTACACGAGGACATTATTTGTCCAATAAATAATATTTCGGCAGATCAGTTCACTCAGTGTTTACGATCAAGGCGAAGAAAACGGAAGCGATTTCGTCTGCGGAAGAAATATTCAAAGGTTTGTCTGATTTTAGACATTTTAGGGGTTTTATAAGCTTGTCAGTACTTGTAAGGCGTATTAATCAAGTAGTAGTATGGTATAAAGTGTAGAGGGGTTGATATAGATTGTGAACTTGTGTTTTTTTTTTTTTTTCATTGTTTCTGAAAGGGATGATTTCTACTTAAATTGCGTAATGATAAGTGTTACATTTCAGAAGGGAAGGTAGTTTATGAATGTCATTAAGGCTTTATAATGACTTCTTTATTTCCTTAGTCCAATTATTGGATATTATTTGACAAGTGCATTTATATTTGGCGATTTCCTAGATAAGGAATGTGCAAACGAAGTCAAAATCTGAGCTGATGGCCATAAAGAACACAGGATAAGAGCACCATGGAGTATTAAGGTGTAGCTCAGGCCTCATTATTTTATCAAACTCCACAAATCTTTGCTTTTAAGGCTTACTCACACCAGCATGGGCAAACAAACCTCCCTAGTGTGTGTTATGGAAAGAATTTAAAAGGGAAGCCTTTTTAAGTTATGATGTGAATGTGCCAAGAATAAGAGTATCACTCTCATGATATTTGTGCGTAGCCTATCACTGCCAAAGTACCAAAGAATTTCTTATGATGTCATATATTATCGACTTCATTTTTATATAATTTATGAATGTATCCTATATCATTAGAATAATTTATTGTAAGTGTTATTTATTTTAAGTACTGCCCCTATTACCATGTAGGTTACAATCTAGTGATTAAGTAAAACTAGTTTAATGGCCATGGATAGTTTTGATCTGTTGCAACTAATTGGCTTTTCTTCCTTGCAGAGTGAAAAACCAAAAGGAAACTGGACTTAATGGCAGACTTTGACATTAAGATGAATGAAGGTGTGTTAAAAAAACAATTTTTTATTTATCATATTCAGTTTTGGATTTCCATGAATATAATGACACTGGTAAAAAGAAGATTAAATTCTTATAAGAGTAGATATGTTGTTTTATTGGTCAC
This sequence comes from Penaeus japonicus, assembly GCA_017312705.2. Lineage (NCBI taxonomy): Eukaryota > Metazoa > Arthropoda > Malacostraca > Decapoda > Penaeidae > Penaeus > Penaeus japonicus. The sequence goes on along the minus strand of BOPN01002914.1, from coordinate 73,112 downwards.
TCTATTAAAAAAAGAAAGTTATTAAATTTAGTTTTGTATTTTTCAATTATTAACATTTTATAGATGTTGGTGATTCAGTATTTTCTTGTTTTGAGTGATGTATTCACGACACAAGAAAATTAATGTCACGTAATCTTGCCCAGCAATGTAGCTATCAAAAATGCAATTGATTTCGTGTGCAGCGTGTCAGTGACCTTGTTGTAACTTCAAACTGTTATGTTGACAGACGAGCGAGACTCTGACCAGCGTTACCCATTTTCGCGTTGTAGTTCAACTGGCTCAATCCACACTCTCACTTCTTCAGCCAACAACACAGGTTAAGAATCGTAAAATATACATTTACTGTACCTGCTGATCCCTTGCATCTATGATATGTGTTATTATGAATATTGAAAAAAACATTTTCAGTAACAGAATATAACTTTCGTCTGTCACAGATGTCACAGATGACGAAGACAGTGATCGAGGTAATCAGATGAGCTACAAGGAGAGGCGCCGTGAAGCTCACACACAGGCAGAGCAGAAGAGACGTAATGCTATAAATAAAGGATACGACTCGCTCCAGGACCTTGTTCCGACATGCCAGAATACAGAGCAGGGCCAGGGCTATAAGATGTCCAAGGCAACAGTATTGCAGAAAAGTATTGACTACATACAGGTATTTAACATCATAAACATTGCTGAGTATATTTTCATATTCACACTTACACACACAATATACATATATATATACATACATACATACATATATATATATATATATATATATATATATATATATAT
>BOPN01002914.1:57500-72229 GCA_017312705.2 Penaeus japonicus | reverse complement strand
TATATACACATATGTATATATACTATATATACGTATATATATGTATATATGTATATATGTAAATATGTAAATGTGTATAAATGTATACATGTATATGTATGAATATGTAAATATGTAAATATGTATATATGTATATATATATATGTATATATATATGTATATATGTATATATATATGTATATATGTATATATATATATATATATATATATATATAATATATATATGTATATATAAATATATATTTAACTTTTGAGAAGTATATATGGACACTTGTATCTATTCATATATGTATACATGTGTCAAAATTTGCATGAACATAATTTTTCCACTTGCAGTTCCTGAAGAAGGAGAAATCCCAGCAGGAGAAGGAGGTGGCTGCCCTGCAGAAGGAGGTTGTGGCCCTGACCATCATGAAGCTGAATTATGAACAGATTGTGTCCGCCCATCAGAGTCAGCCCGGCCAGATGAACAAGCAGATATCCGATGACGTCAAGTTCCAAGTGGTAAGTTCGTTCATTCCTGCCTTTCTGGAATTTGGTCTCAAGGAGTACAGTTGCTGCCGATTTTGCCTGAGTCTCTAATGCAACGTTCAAGTTATGGTTCAAGCGTGTGGGTTTGTGTTTAGTGTTATTGTGCCAAATTATGAAAATATTGGTGATGATGACTTGCAGTGTAATCATTGTCGTTATCGATATCAATTGATAATTGATGTCCGTACAAAAATTGAAAGAAATTGCTTGCATGTTTGATTTAAAAAAATGAAGGTGTAGTTTCAGAATGTTTCCTTAGCCCTTTGTGGAGGGGTTGCAGATGCTATGAGTTTTTTTGACCATATGTGGGGTGTGTAAGGGTAACTGTCAATATTTTTTTTCTTCTCCCCAAAAATTACACTGTGAGTGTACAATGTATATGTCTCCTGCATAGTATGGAAACTAAATTACAGGAAATTTTTCTCTAAACATTGTTTAGTATACTAGTTTCTGCAATAAGTGTCTCAACATGAGAAAGCACACAAAAAAAGGTGATGAGATTTTGAGTAAGAAACGGTTGTGGGGCGAAACAGAAGTCTCCCGCATTCATTCCCTCGAGCCTGCACCAATTCCGTCACGCCTTTCTGTAAATGGTTAAGAGGAAGGCAAAAAGGTGAAAGGTGTGAACAAGAACTTTTGATCAGTAATAACAATGAGTGAAAAGACAGGTGTGGAAGTATTAGTTCACATACTAAAATGAAAGGGGATGTGAAACGATACTTATGCTTTGGCATTTTCAGAGCTTGTAAGTTTGAGCAAACCCGCAGCTAATGATACATTTTGGGTGTGTTGACTAGGGAGATTGTGCAAATCACTGAACTTGCTATGAATGCAGACAAAATGCAGGTTAAGTTGAAGAAATGATTATGATACTGTCTTTACTTTTTACCTGAAAATGCAGACGCTTTAAAAAGGTTAAACTAGATAAAATCAGATAGAACAGGATGTAAACCCCAGCATTTTCAAATTATTTGAATGAATTGAGTAAGGTATGATCTGGCAAAAGTGTGCAATCACTTGCAAATGAATTAGTTTTAGATATAGGTTTACCAACTATCTTCTTTTTATCATAGATTTACCACTTTAGATTATTATACTTATAAGTACAATTCATAATCAACTTTTTTCCAGTCTAACAAACATGTATAATGAAAAAAAGGTCCTTAAATATAATATGAATAGCAGCATTGATACTGTAAGTGAGCACAGGAGACTACTCATGGTAGCCTCCAGCCCTTGAACACTTTGGTTGGTAAGGAAAAAAAGGTACTTCAATTGAGTAGCATTTGACTTTAGGCTAGTTTTCTTGAATAGGATGAAACTGGAAGATGGTGGCATACATGTCACCCTAAAGGCAAAATGTAAAACCACAGTATTGTGGTGCACTGCCAGTATATTAGTTCAAGTGGTGTCCACTTCTGTAAGCCAGGGAATTAATATCTTTTATTAATAATACAAGTCTTATATTGTAAAATTTACGGTATGATAAAATTCAAGAGAAAACCTGAGAATACATATATATTGTCTGGCTCTTGTCACTTATCTTTTCAGTTCCGTGCTGTGATGGATTCCCTCCACCAAACGTTTGACCAGTGTGTAGCCACCAACAACTTTGCTGAAATCTCTGGCTCAGTTATATCATGGGTGGAAGAACATTGTAAACCTCAGGTATGTAAATGTGGCACTTTGTCACAGGTCAAGCAAATATCCCAGTATGAATGAATGATTGCATGTATTGGGACATGAGGTGCTGTGAGGAGGGCATGAGTGTGAGTGAGGGCTGGTTTGATCTGTTTTGATCAGCAAAGACCATTTTGTTGCTGCACCTCAGTGTCTTGTGACAGAAAAAGAAGAAGAGTCCATGACTTGATATCTACCTGCAGGTTGATATATTATTAGAAGTGAATTCATAGTCATCAAGGTCTGGTCTGTGTGACCCTTTACTTGGCTATAGAAATAGGAAAAGTAACAGTTTTTATGCATAGCCCTAAAGGGGAAGTAAAAGACAACAAGAACTGATTAATCAGTTATTATACAGAGTATGCCACAGGTTACAGTGATTGGATGTTGTTGCCTTTTTGCCTCTATCGGCCAAGTTGAGTTTGAGCAGCACTCGCTAGAACCAGGGAACATGAAAATAAGAGAAAAACCACCTCAGCAACCTCACAGATCCTAAGTGCTCCTGCAAACCCAACTTGGTAGGAGAGCAATCCCCACCCCAGGCCTTTTGGACAGAAAAAGAGTATTTTTCATCCATCAAAGGCCTCATCCATCTAGTCTCTCAATATCTGGTATGCCTCCTCTGCTTCCTGAGCAATTAAAGAAGAGATGAAGGGGGGCAGATGGAGAGAAGCAAAGGGAGTAGGAACCTCGAGAATAACAGAACTTGGAAATACCAAAGATACAAAAGAACAAGAAAGGGTGGGGGTAAATTATACTTATTGAAAAAGAAACCACTATGTCTACATTGACAGGTGGAAAGGAATCTTTTTGTCTGTCTTGTCTGGAGGAGATGAAGCAAATGGGGTAGTAAGAGAAGTGTTTGGAATTTTAGGAGTTACTGGGGTAGCTGATCACTTTTTGGATGAACTACCCTAGTTACGAAAGGTCTGCTCAGTTGATATCTCATTAACTGATTGCTATGACCTATGCACCAAACCTCGAGACCAGAAAATTCCTATTAGAAGTTACTAGTCTTGAAAGCATTATATGTAACCTTTGATGGAATAAAGATAAGAAAAATGATTGTCATTGCAGTTTCTTTAAGAAATAGTTTAATATTTGTTCTTAATATTTGTTCATTCCTCAGGTAATACACTATTAGAAATGAATATTATCAATTGATTATCTTTCTAAATACAAAACACTTTTCAGATCCTGCGAGAAATTATGTGTGGCGTCCTCCAGCAGCTGGGCACACATGAAGCAGCATTCATGAATTGAGGCCACTGTTACACAACTTCGTGGTATTGTAAGCAATATTAACCCATATTGGAGACTGCAAAGACAGTTGTCTAGTGGATCTGTATCATAGGCATATGTATATAGAAACATAAATGACATTGTTAGTAAATTATCCAAGGAAAACAAAATTATGTTGAATGATCTTAAAACTTGAGGTTATTATTATTATTATTATTATTATTATTATTATTATTATTATTATTATTATTATTATTATTATTATTATTATTATTATTATTATTATTATTATTATTATTATTATTATTATTATTGTTATTATTATTATTATTATTGTTATTATTATTGTTATTGTTGTTATTATTATTATTATTATTATTATTATTATTATTATTATTATTATTATTATTATTATTATTATTATTATTATTATTATTATTATTTATTATCATATTTTAACCAGTTGATCAATGAATTTCTACCTTCAAGCTTAAAATAAGTAACTTATTGCATACTGCAGATTAGGATCAGAAAAGGTACACTCAGAGACTTAGTTAAGGTAAGACTTGTTAGGTTTGAATATTTGTTACAATTATCATTATTATCATGATAGTTCTGGGAAGTTAGCTATTATTTAAAGCAGTAGGGTTTGTATACATCATACACTGTAGTTGCATTTAACCCATTAGCAGCGAATGGCATGAGTCGGTCATAGACGTGGAGGGCACTGTGCCAGACAATGTAAACCAGCCATTCTACTGCACAAATATTTGATTAAAACTGCAACCAATGGGTTAAATGTTGCTTTTGGAGAAGGTCCATGCTCTGTAAGTTGTCCTCATAGGTTTTGTGATACAAAGGCTTGTAGTACTAAGAGTAACCTATGTGTATGTATGTTTGAAACTTTGGACTGAGAAATACATCAGCGTGAGCAGCTCCACAACAAGAAATATAATGAACGTGGGTAGATGCGTATCAAAAATTTCCTTTATGATACTTCTCTAGTCATTGTATAAGAACATGATGTGAAGAGAGACACACACACGCACAAGCTACCAACAAACAATATGTACAAGGGCGTATGAATGGAAGAAGGGAGAAAAATGACTAGAGGAAGGTTAATTTATCTATTATTTTTGTCTTCTTAACAGCTGTGGATATTTACAATTAGGCTATTATACCTGAATGTTACAGCCTCAAGGCTTCTGAAAAATATAAATATATATGTACAGATGCTTACATAACACATATTTATATATATATATGTGTTTGTGTGTGTGTATGTGAATACTATATGGATACTCCATTGTGCAATGAGTTATTTTTATTAATGCCTGTAGAGGAGGAGACAATTTTACTGAAATAAATAGATTGTTTACATGTAGTTGCATTTAAAAGTTACATGGTGTTAAAGACCAACATCTGACCAAAAACCTACTCTACACAAAATAAGTTTAATCAAGTCCCTTTCATCTTCAGGTCTGATTGAAACTAGATGAGGGCAGTTTGACTTCAAAGAAACTTGCAGTATAGGTTCCTTGGATGTATATTGTATCTTTGTAAGTAAGTTTAATGGTTTCTTATTTGTTATTTTATATTCATATTCTCAGGAGTTGGGACAGTATATTAAGGGTAATCATTATATTTTAATGAATACTGTTTTGTTTGTTGGTGCATCTTGTTAGTTATGGAGCATCCTCTATTAATCATCTTGAAAATAATGCTTTTCCAGAAAAAAAAGGGATTTTAGAAGATATTTTACTCTATTTTTATATACTGAGCACTGGAGTATGTAAATATTACTTGATGTGTGTACATAATGTGTAGGAGATCATTTCAGAATTTTTTTTGAATACTTGATCATTTCAGATTTTTTTTTGAAAGTTAGGCACATGTCTATCATTATGACTTGTCTCTTTTTTGGACACTGTTGATTGCTTGTCTCCTAAATTAATTATAGAAATTTGTATCAGATAGACTCAGGTCAGTTAGAAATCTTTTCCATTTCTGAGTTGTTTGTTGAATTATTTTAAAGTTTACCTTATATATGAATATATTTCTGAATTTATAACCATGTATTGCTTTTTGAACTGCTTTAGGAATATTGAATCATTGTAAGAATAAATGTCAGAAACATTGTGATTTTATAAGAATATAAAATACTTCAGTTGTAATCTTCAACAATGTGTATACATGAAAACAAATTTCTGTGTTTGTAACATACTATAGGATTTGTATGAATAAAGTAGATTCAGTTAATAAAGCAAAACAAAAGATCACCAGAAAGATTTTTATTTTCTTTATTTTTTGGTAGTGTTTAGTATCCCCAGAAGCTGTACTCATAAAACCCCATTTGCCATAATTTTGCCTTGCCTTGCCTTTGTGTTTTTTCATTGTGAGTGAATATATGTAATGTCCACTAATCAGTCTAGTACTGTCTGCCAAGTTTCTTTCAGCCCCACCAATCGTATCATCGTTTAACCCACATGCTCCTTGTGTTAACCCTTTTCTCCCTGAGCTTATCATAGTCATGTCTTTTCCTTATTTCAATTATGAAAGGAAGAGATTGAGTGTGAAATGGTAATTCTAGTAGTGTTTGTAATAGAGTATCCAGGTATCCTCCCTTCCTTTCCTCTCCCTCATTCTCCTTCTACAGGACACACTGTCATGTATCATACAGTCACCTCCTGGTATCTTGTTCCTCATTACTATTTATACATATGAATATGTATTTTGTTGTTGCATATGGTTTTATTGCTTTACATGTACTTTATCTTTTTGCTTTTTGTTAATAATTTCCATTGTCAATGACATGCTATGGTTACTGATAACTTTTTAACTCATTAACGTTGGGGCTGTTTTGACTCCAAATGGCCATAACATATTTCATATGCGTAAGCTGAACGCCTTGGGCTATTCGCCTGCACTGGCTGCGGCCAAGCGATATACACCCGATCACTCGGCATGCCGATCAGGAGGATAGCCATAGCGAAATATCTCGTCCCCGGTGTGATATCTTGTCACCTGTCGGTAAGGGATTAAACGTTGATGCTTCACTGTGTGGGATATATTTGATATATGACAGGGAAATATTTTCTTGTATGTAAAATCAAGCTCTTGGAACATCAAAGACCAAAAATTTTCCTTGTTGAAACTTGAAAAAGGCACAATTTTCAGCTGGGAGGCAGGTAAACAAGTATAGATATTAATTTTATCTTCTACGCTTACTAGGTCCACAAAAGTAATAACCATCCAAAAAGGGAATATCCTTGTTTCATGGGCTGGCTAAAATAGGACAAATGTCATCATATCGTTCCTTCACTTCCTCTAAATTCTCATAGCATCTTAGTACTTGCTTTTTAAATAACTCATGATTCCATCATACAGGGATTACTGCGATTAGGGGCTTACATTGTGCTGTGTTTTCTGTCCTTCTCTCAACTTCATGTGTGGCCAGTGTTTTAGTTTTAGCTACATGTGATGCAGTCTACATCTAGGATACTGCCTCCACACTTTTTGAGTGTAAAGAAGTGCATGTATTATATGAGGTTAGGGATTATCATAAATTGATGGTTGTAATTTATTACATATTACATTATTCTAACTTATATTTCTTTAGTTTTTGAAATAATCTTGTTGCATGGGATATTTTTGCAACTTTTCAAGTGCATTATTCCATAGGATGGAATAAGCACCTTAATTCCAAAGAGACTTGTTTGATCAGATAGTTTTGGTATTAGGTTAAATTTCTGTCAATAATTTCCTCTTGCTTATTCATAAACAATTATAGAAGATATAATGACTGCATATGCAAGTTAAAAAAGGAAAATGTTATAAGTATTAGTGTTATTGTTAAGTGCTGTTAATGTTTAATCTTTCTTGTGACAAAGCATCCTTAATATGTGTTGTAGAAAAAGAAAACAAAACAAACATTTCACACATATCTATCTATTGATTTTTTTGCATTGTTTATTTAGCCACCAACACTCATTTATTAATCATTTTAATTACTTGTATAATACTAAAGTTATACATATTTCTGTTAGGTTAAAAAAGGTTATTAATTCATTTCAAGATAATAGATTTATTTCTACATAAAGTGATCTACACATACAACCAACATACTCAATATTTTCACTGTAAGAAGTTTCAAGTACCGACGTAGCGATCGCCAGCCCTCAATATAGGCCGTTGGCAATGGGTAAGAAGTTATCTAAATATCAAAAGTAGAAAACACTTACTCAGCCACTTTAGAAGTAATCCTTACACAACAAATAACAACAACAAGGAATTGAATTGGGAATTAGAATTCAAAATATTCACAAAACAAAGCAGTAACAGTATCAACACCACAGATACAAATAAACCAATCACATTTATATACCATTGTGAATACAAGTATTCATTTTTGTGTCATTTGACAACACGCATAAATACTTGAGATGAAAGCCTGTCTACAGTGTGGCTTGTTTTGAATGACTGATATCAAAAAGTCGTTACATGCACCATGGCCTAAAAAAGATTAAGTCCTAAACCTTTCACACAATAATGACCATACAAACCATAATAAAGAATGGGAACACGTAAATTCTCATTTACATAAAGGAATACATATAGAGATGTGCATTTCTATATACATTCAGGTGTTTTGGCTAGAAATAAAGGGAAATACTTACTTTTCATAAGATTTTAAAAGTATTTGGTATGTTACAGAATTAAACACCTCAAGAATATGGCACAGTCAAAATTACATATAATGGAATACCTTTGATATCTGATGCATTACACTGTAGCAGCATTTTATTCATTGATATGCCAAAGTACGAACACTCATCCAGTTTATGGAAGAAATATGATATCACAAGCCTGACTGACAAAAAGTTTATCCATCTTACAGTACTGCTTTTTTGTGAAAATGAAAAAATCTGCTTCACAATTGGAGTAATGGATTTATTTCATACAGAAGTAAATGTGAAAATCTTATCATCTTCTTTTCTGTGCTGTGTGAACTGTATCTATCTTCTGCCCTTTTCATAGCAAGTCCATATACCAGTTTCCTTTAGTTTTTGTGCAAGACATTGAAATGGCAACTGAAAAAAGACAGTTATTGGATGCATGAAGATTGTTTATGCATAAGCCTATTGAAAATTTGGTTTGTCTTGAATCCTTTCCTAAAGCTTAACATAAAACATAGCACTCCCCAATTTGAGACATTGCACTGCAATGTTCAAAGACAAAATCTGAGTGTTACCATTGGGCCACAGTGTGTAGAACACAAAAGAACTACAATAGTTTTTAATCACATGTTGTATTTTAATATACAATACATTATAAGTCACTTTACTTGATGTGTTGATATCTGTAGTATATTGAATGTCAATTGTTGTCAAAGTAGACTGATATGGATTTAGCATGTAATTAACTTACATATTTCTTGGTGAACATTAGCTTGAACACACACACACAGTATACTGTAAAGTTCATTGCTCGATATGACTTTTTTTTTTATCTGGTCATGTGAATATAATTTTATCAGTACAGGGATGGGGAAAGGGGAAGAAGGAAGGTGGGAGGGAGGGAGAGGGAGGGAGGGAGGGAGATATGAAGAGGGAGGGAGGGAGGGAGAGAGGAAGAGGGAGGGAGAGGGGGAGGGGGAGGGGGAGGGGGAGGGAGAGGGGGAGGGGAGAGAGAGAGAGAGAGAGAGAGAGAGAGAGAGAGAGAGAGAGAGAGAGAGAGAGAGAGAGAGAGAGAGAGAGAGAGAGAGAGAGAGAGGGGGGGAGGGGAAAGATAAAGAGAGAGAGAGAGAGAGAGAGAGAGAGTGATAAAATGGGATACATTTAGTTTTGAAATTCACAACACAATGTACTTATTTATTTTTGATCCCTAGTAAAGTATACTTTCTTAAGTATTTTTGAATCCCCTTTTTAAAATCCCTTCTATGCTAGTCTGTTCACCAAGCTATATGTGCATTGAGTGTAGATTTACTCTTGACTGTATGTCTACAAAAATTTACCATAATTTAACCTATAATTCAACTATAATTTAATTATCCTTTGCTAACTAAATACACTTATGACTATGTTTAAAACACTTAAATAGATGACTTTCCTGTGATTGTCAAAAGGCCGTAAAACTTATTCAAGATTTGAAATTTCAGTGATCGTACATTTTTTTTCACTTTAAATATTGTGATATGCATATTTTGATCTGTAATGTGGAGTTGGATGTTAGGCAAGTGGAGTCTTTATGGTGTAGAGACATTAATATATTCTTTATAAATAATTAATACATTTTTGTTTTTAAGAAGACATTTAATGTAATAAAAACAATTCCTATATGATTAACCATATCTGTTTTTATAAAGCTACTTAAAATGTTAAGACAGGAATATCAGATGTTGAACATATTTTTAGTAAGAAAATGTTAACTTTTGCACTTATTACTTTGAAAATAACCTATTGAGGATCTATTACAACACCTGTACTTGGGATTAAAAGATGATACAGGGAATTACAGAAAAGAATGAATATGAAAACTGGGTATTCAAAATCGGTAAACTTTGTAGGAAGACAAGTTAATTCAACTGAATTTTTAAAATAGTTTGATAAATGCAAATCCAGTAAGCTGTCATCTTAAAAAAATAGTATAGTTATCAAAAATACTTTGTTTACTTCTACATGACCAAGCCAGATCTTTTTACTTCACACGCTATAAAGTCCTGATTTCAAACCACATAAATAATATACATGGATGATCAGCAATTGTCTCGCAGATTAGTGCCGAGAAGAAGTGTGTAACACAGAACCTTTGATTAGATACTATAGCAGGTGTGGCCATACCTCCGTTTGGCTAAGAATTAGGATGGACTGAGAGGAAATGGTGAGGTAATCTTGGCTGCGAGTCCCTGGAGAAAGGACTGGCAGGAGATGCAAGAAGTATCCAAAACCGATTTAATAATATGACTGCAATTTGCAAGACCACAGAGAATAATACGGTAGGGCTGCAAACCACCAGAGAAAAGGTCTACCAGGTTAATATGAACTGTGTTGTAAAATAGCAATAATACTGTAACAAATTCATAGTGGTTATATTCTGTATACACAATTTACGGATGATTTGAAACAAAATCCTTTCAAACAATGCTTTTCCCTGTGGAACTCCACCAGGTCTTCCCAGTGGACGCTATAAATAACATCTATAACTTTAATTACACTCTCATTCACCACAACTTAGCTGACTGTGCCTATGGGAAGGGCTGTTTCATTCATGCCTAATTCACTTGGCTTAGTTTGGTGAGTAAAGTTACGGCAGATGTCGGAAGTACCATTACCAAGTTACCTTACCAGACTGCTCTTTGGAGCAGAGAGGTTAGACAGAGCAAGGACTTAGATATCTGACATCCGGTAAATATAAAATGTCTAGTACTTACAATATGCAGGCTGTATGTAGTTAACTTAATTTCATAGTGATAATAATAATAATAATAATAATGATTTACAATAAATAGGTGTACCTTAAAATTTCAAAAAGCAAATTTGCAAATATTAAATATGCTGTGTCATGTTAATTTCTGCTGCCAATCTTTACAGAATACATTTAAAGAATCTTTAAATAGGTAAGCATGTAGAACTTCATCTTCATTTAAGAGTCAAACACACTTTACTGTTAAAAAGAGGGTCAGTAACACTGTTGTGTAATGGTCAGGATTACTGCTGTTTGAGTTTTACATTGGGAAAACACATATAATTCTGAATAGGATTGGGATGTGACTAAACCTTATCTTTGCATAATCTTTTACTTAGTAATATATGATATGCACAAAAAAATATATATTTCAATAGAACTGTCCAGATCACTATCTGCTGAACCACCTTATCTCATTATCTACAAACCTTTGGAACACATCATCATCATCTACAACACATCAACTACAACATGGATATGATTTATGATCACTGACATAGAAGAGGTATTTATGCAAAATATTTCATTTGAAAGGGCAATATACATAGTTATAATTACTTTAAAGTCGTATTTACAAGTATTTACATGAAAATCGAATAAATCCAAAATCAAACCTTGTAGTAAGGCCATCTTAACCCGTTCTTTCTTCACAAAAAATAATGACACTGATACCAACACATTACCAACATCACAATCACAATAACAAACAACCCCCATTGTACTCGGGAGAAAACTGCATGTTATAGTAGTCTAACTCCAGCCATTTAGTCCACTGTGATTTAATAGTGATATAAAAGTGTAAGATTAAAAACACTGGATGGCTTCATCTCACTGAAAAATATCTACAATGAGTGAGTGGTCTCCTTCAAACTGCAGGTATAAGTCACTTAAGTTCACTGTGAAGACCAGCTGATTCCCCAAGACTCTTCCACAGGAAACACAAACGTCTTGTTGATTTTAAAGGGCTCCCTCCCGCCTGAAGAGTGCTTTCAGTCAAACGTATTTATGTACATGAACATGATTCAGTGCCTGAGCTAAAAATGGTGTAACCACAATAATCTTTGGTATGGGGACACTTCACCACCCAACGGGTATGCTGCTGGGCCAAGAAGCAACCTCAACATCCCAGAGTCTGAGATCGTACTAATGGAAAAATAGTCAAGTTAATCCTTTCTTGAAAAAGCAAAACAAAAACTGTCTTTAATTACAATATGGGATCATCCTGAAAGATCATTCCTTAAAACAAACAGGATAAGACTTACACCTCTACAATAATTATTTTCATAAGTTATCTTTAGAATAAAAAATTTGTGACAAATAATACGTTAAAAATACAATCAGGTCTGAACTTATCTCCATACTTTCTGCAGCTTTTTTAAAGAAACCTTTTTTAGCTTGTGAACAGCAGCTCTAAGATCTGACGGCGGGTGTTCTTCGTCGGAGAGAATCTCTCCCTCCGAGTGAGCACCACTTGGGCCGCCTCCTGCTCTCCACGTGTCGTGCAGACTCTTGAATCTACGGTCGGGGAAGTTTTCGTGAGCAGCGGCAAGAGCACTTGGATCACTATACGTTTCTTTGACGGGGCGCCGCTCGTAGTGCCTGGAGCGGCTCACGCGGCTGATGGCTGTCGAAAGCGTTGAGCTGAGCGCCGAGGCAGCGGCTGTCGCGCGGCTGAAGGTGCCGTCCAGGGCAGCACCTCGTTCTCGCAACACCAGCTTCCCCAGCGTCTTCCAAGCAGCCTGGACTTTGTAGATGTTTTCCGAGTCTGGCAGCGCCCTACGCTCAATGCGCGGCTTCCGGCGGCTGGTCGTGCCTCCGGTTAGTTCTGTGAGCTGGCCGTATTCCAGCTCCTCGACCAGGACGAACCTGGCTGGGTCTTCCATGCGGCGCGCCTTCACCAACGCCTGGGCCAAGATGTCCTGGGCAGTGCTCGACGTCGGGGCCTTCAGGATCGTGTACGGGATCTGAGCTGACACGTTGTACACACACACCAAGAAATTGTCCTCTTCCTCCCACCCCTTTGCCTCTTCTGAAATATCTCCCTCTGTGTTTCTCTTCCTCTTCTCCTTTGACGCCGTGCTCATGATGGTGGTCAACCAGGCTCTTGTGCTTGGGTCATCTGAGGTTTTCTTCAGAACAAACTTGCCCTCACCCTGCCAGTGGGCCTGAGCTTCCAGAGGCCTCTCATTTATGTCCAGTATCCGCTGTGTGGTGGGATTGTCGCCTTTCTTCTGCCACCCCTTTGCCACTTCTTCAATGAGGATGTAGTCTTCCAGGCGAGCCCCTTTGCCTATTCTTGCCACGGCCTTGCTGATGACGTCTCTCGTCGTGCACTCTTGCGTGGCACTAATCACTGTGTACGGCTCGTCCGGGACCACGCCGTGGATCTTGACGAAGAACTTTCTCCTCTTGAGGGGCACCGTGGGTGTTATTTCGTGGTGCTCGACATCCGACTCCTTTACTTTGGCCGAGTCGGTGCTCAAGTCCATCCTCGGCGAGAGCTGCTGGATCTCGTACTCCTCCTCCTCCATGAGCGTGTAGATGAAGAGCGTGGACACCGGGAGCGGCTGGTTCTGCTGGTTGCGGAGGCGCACGTGGCGGTAGCCTCTGCGCAGGCGCCCGAGCGGCAGGATCCGCTGCGCCGTCGTGTGTCCCGCCGCCGTGTCAGTGACGGTGAGGCGCAAGAAGGCCAGGTCTTTGAACATCACCCTTATGTTAAAAGTGTCGTTCCAAATGGGGTTGAACGAGTTCCTATGAATCACCTTGGTTTTGAATTTATTACAGTCCACAAGAATGCCAAGGATCTCTACCTCGACTTGAGGACTCCCTTGGAAATTATTTGCACAAACATACTGTCCTGATATCACAGACACCTTGAGATTCAACACGTGGAGGCCATCGAACTCCTTGTCGAATGGATTGAATCGTCTATACATCATATGGTTGTAGTCCCACATCACTCTCGGCTTGAGGACGTAGCCACACCTGCCGTTCTGCTCAAACATCGCATAGTTCAGATGCAAGGACGTATCATCCGTCTGATAGTTCAATGCGGCCATTTGAATTCCGAACGCCCAGAAGTAGAGCGGGTTGAAGTTGGACGAGTCGATGCGCATGGCCGCCGGGTACGTGCGCATCAGCTGCGTCTCCGTGTGCTGGATGACGTCCAGGGGCTGCCGTCTACACAGTCGCTTCGCGTGGTTCTCGTTTAGTGAAGAACACTGGTAGCAGGGATGCACGCCCATGGGTCTCTTCAGGATGGGCGGCTGCAGAATCGGCTCCAATCGACTCGGGTCGGACGCCATCTGCGTGTGGACCAGGATGGGCGTGTTTGTGATGATGGGCGGCTGCACCGTGCTCTTCTTCCCGCCGATCTTCTTGGCCTTGACGGACTCGCGCGGACTGGCCAGGTTGAAGCCGTGGAACTTGACGGCCTGGCAGTAGTTGACCAGATCCGACAGCTCTTTGGCTATCTGGCTGCTCTGCTTCTTGACCTTGGGAACCGGCGTCTCGTCGTCAATCAGGTTCTCGTCGCTCTGGGACTTCGGCCGCAGGCGGTTCCCCTCGGCGCTCGACAGGGACTCCGTTCGCGTCCCCATGGACACGCTCTTGATCACTAGGCAGTGTTTCTCATCTTCAAACAGGCTGTCCGGGTGGGTCACGTCGAAGGGGTTGTGGTCTGCAAAAGGAAAGGCACATTTATGCTTTTGTTATTGTAGTAAAAAATATATATATACACACACACACACACCTGACCTTGTGATATATATGTATGTATGTATGTAAGTATGTATGTATATATATATATATAT
>BOPN01002914.1:37500-55000 GCA_017312705.2 Penaeus japonicus | reverse complement strand
CACAAAGAACATTTATAATTACTTATACAGACTTTTCATGAAGTGAATGATTAAGCAAAGGCTTTAAACATCAGGAAGTGTGAACGTGCCTATGCATTACCTGGCTTTTCGAACTATCAAGTCCAGCGCAATTCGTCACGATGCTGGCAACTGCTATGGCGTCAAAAATCTTTTTCTTGTGGCAGTTATTCTTGAAGACTAGAAGATCTAAGGAGGTGTTTCTGGTGAGCAGCGTCCTCTTGGACAGCGCCGGTCTGTAGAGAGGACTAGGAGGAGACGCAGGACTCACGGGATCCTCGAGGGAGCTGTCCGAGAGGCTCTTCCTGGTAATGGCGAGCGTTCTGAACAACTCCCGCAGGTCTATTCTCGCGCGCAGACTGAAGGATTTGTAGAGCACCACGAAGTCGGTGAAGTCGAGCGCGGCCGCCTGCGTGATGGGCTCCCCCCGCACCCCCCTCGGGGTCACGGTCATGAACTCGCCCGCTCCTCCCGACCGACTGCGCTCCCTGCGATAATCGCCCTTGTTAATCATCTCATCGAAGAATGATCTCTCGATATGAATGCGTATGACCAGCTTAAAGCAGGGACTATCTCCTCCCGATAGAATTCATCATGAACCTTTACAAACCTGTACCCAATATTTTGCTGCGACGGAGACGGCAGGCCGGTGGCGTGGTCGTAGGACGCCCTGCCGAGGCCCGGGGAGTGGATGATGGGAGGATGCGTCGCCGGCCCGATCAGATGCTCGGCCGTCGTGTCGCAGGACCTCGAACGAGGGGGGGAGGGATGGACAGGCGGAGCGATCGTCCTTCTGCTGACCGTGGAAAGTGCTGGAGACGGCGCGACTCTCAGCTCCTCGCCCACTCTTGCGCCATCCTGAATGCAAAACAGAATTCCGGTTAAGGAGAGAAAGCCTAGAGAAGAAAAAGTACCAAGTTTGTGCAAATCTTCTTTTCCTACGAATCAAACTTTAGACTTTACCTTAACAATGTTCATGGTGGCCTGAGGCCTGAGCTTCTTGATCTTCGTGGAGCCCGAGCCCCGCTTCGCAGCAGTCGGATCCTGCGGAGACATATTGACCCCAACGGTCGACGTGCCCCAGTTCCGCCCGCCGAAGATCTGGCATTGAAGCGCAAGGGAATGTCATACAAACCAAAAGGGAAGATCCGTTTTCCATGTGCAATCAGCAACATGGATTAGACCATAGGACAATGATCAAAAGATAGCCACAGCAACAATATACAACAAATTAGCATTCCTATCACAGAGCCTCCGCATGGATTCCCCCCCACCCCCACCCCACTCCACTCTTCCCCTAACAACATAAAATGAGAGACGGAAATCTCTTTCTTACCTTAATGGCTTCAGCGGGTTTGGGCCCGCTGCAGCCCTCATCTTCGAAGTACAGCTTGAGATACTGTTCCTTTAACCAGCAGAGACGCTTGTCGCTTATGCTTGCGAGTCTTCTCTGGGCTCGAACCAACACCTATCGACACAGAAAACCATTAAGAATCGCGTAATTAACAAATCGTAATCAACACATCTCTCACAAGTTTACTTTCTAGAACTACTGTTTATCATAAGCAAGCAGGAAGTACTCATCTAATGCTTTGTACGAACCTGCAATCCTTGGCACCAAAGTTTAGCGACAGAGGGTGGTGCCACTAACACCATGAGGCGATTGTCAGCCAGATTGGCCCCATAGACTAGTGTGACGCAGTGATCTGAGCTAATGGGACCATCTAAGTAGTATCTGAAAACACGCACATGATAATCAGTACTGAGAAATGCTGAACAAAAACATTAATAACAAAAATACCAAACCTGTAAACACCAAGTGAAATAGGAAATTTGTTATTATATAAATGTGTCTCAGTTCACAAATCATTTGCATGTATTACCATCAAAAGGACCATACATTTACATCTATTCATGAATCTACTATATTTTTTTTGCCAAAATAACCAAACATGCTTATAATTCATTATATGACAATTAAAATTTGGCCACTCTAATGGCTTTTTAAGAAGAGGCAACAACAGACTTTATTCATCCCTGGTTGTTTCTTAGTACACTAAGACCATGTCTAGTATAATTCTTCCGCAAACTACTGTAGATGAATTGATTCTTAATACAAACATGTTTTTATTTTTTCATTTTTATATCATATTCTGTAGTTAAAGTTCCTGTAAAACTTGATCTTTTTGTGGCAGAGGACAAAGTTGAACCACGTGTTGTATAGCCCGAGTGGGTAGTCCCTTCTCTGCACTGACTGTGGACGACACCTCTAACGTTATCCAGTCCATGCACATGTTGAAAAGCACTGGTGCAAGGGCATCGAGCTCTCCCTCACGCCCGAATTCACAGGATAGAAGCTAACCATGCCTCCGCCACACTCCATAGCACTTTCAGTAGCAGCAGAAAGGTCTGCTACAAATCCAATATTTTTTGTAAGTATTCCTCCAAGTCTCAGGATGTCCCAAACTGACCCATGACGCATCGAGTCAACGGCGAGCAGACCACGACAGAACCCACGATGGGGCTTTGCAATGACTCAGAGAAAAGAGTCTATTGTGGATTGGCCAGAAGGGAATCCAGAGTGGGGGCTCCCGTCTCTGGTTCCCTAAAATGATCGACTGATTACGTGGCCCTTTGTACCACATGGACCCCGAGTACCTGAGTACAACGATCACCAAATGTCCTCCTTTAGGGACTGAGCTGATCACGAAATGCCCCCCCATCCCCCTACTCACCTTCTGGCAACAGCTGAACAGTTTGCATCGCGGGAACCTGGTTCTATTTCTTTCAGACAAGCTATTTGTACAAATCCTTCTTCTGGTGACCCCCCTGTTAGTTCAGGAGAAGTTGAATACTGAAACACATTCAATAGCATTAGGATTGTGTCTGAAGAAAATGCATCAGACATGTCATACCGCAATATACACATTTCCTCTCACATAATCTATCATACTATTCTTTCCCTCGTGTCATATTTTTCTCAAATATCCATACTATTCTCCTCTATTCAACATACCTCTTTTCTGATAACTTCTTGTATATGGCCTACCTATCTATCTACCTATCTATCCCTCTATGAATATACATGCTATATCGGCCAACTCTATTCCTAAATACCTTAAGGAGCAGTCCAGGGGAAACAACGTCTTCAGGGTTAGCACTTAGGATGTAGTCCGGCTGAGAGGAGGAGTGACCAGCCCTGAGAGCTGACCAAGGAGGACGGCACCAAGTGAGCGTTCCGTTGCAGCGCTCTAACCGAAGGTAAACTAAGCAGCTACGTCCACTTTCCGGGTCCCAGTATACTACGGTAGTACCATGGTGAAGGATCTGTGCGGAGGGAGAAGAACTGTTGCGGGCTTTCTGTTCGTACACAACCCGCACACGCGGAGGAACACGGAAACGCGGGCGCAGACACATATGCACACACGCACACACACACTCACACTTACTCACATACGCACGCACGCACGCGCGCACACACACACACACACACACACACACACACACACACACACACACACGCACACGCACACGCACACGCACACGCACACACACACGCACACGCACACGCACACGCACGCACACACACACACACCCGCGAGCGCAAAGCCGCCATCTCTTAACTTCTTTGGAATACTAGCAATCGTCTTCTAAAGTCACCTCGAATTTCGTAGTTCTAAAGCCTTTATTATTGCAACAAAGAATATATATCTAGTGCAACTATCAAACTGATGTTCAAGGAACTATTTATCAATAACTACTTAAATCCTCAAAAGAAGGAAAAATAACTCACGCAAAACCTCCCCCTGACGAGTCACAAATGCCCCGTGCCATGAGAGGCCACAAGGCGCCACAGGTAGAAAGAGCCTGAACACAAGAAATGCACTCTCGATTGAAACCTCAAGTAACAAGTAAAGTATTTATGAGGATGTTATCAAAAGGCAGCAATTCCATCTCTGGTTTTGTGAAGTTATTCAATCCCGTTCGTATCTGTCCCTATCTTTGCGACAGTCACTTGACACGGGGCTGGTTGGAATGCACTGACTGACCTGGAGCGTGTGAAGGTTCAGCCCAACCGTAGACTTGGGCAGCGGGATGAGGGTGACCCCGTGGTCATTGCTCAGCGGCTGCACGGGGCAGTAATCCTCCAGTTCTCCAGCTTCGTCTTCTTGCTCTCCAGTACTAACCATACTGAAAAGGAACAGGAATTGCCTGTGATTCGTCGCTCACCATCTACATCCCAGCGGCTGAGACCTGTGGGATTTCAGGGCATGCGTTCCTAATTCTAACATTCCTCCGACATGTCCCAAATGCGGACCAGTAAGCGACTGTGACGAGACGCGTATTGCAGTTACCTCAGAGAATCTTTCAGCATCGTCTGTGCCAGGTGATGAGACCTCGCAACATAGTGCTGGTGGAAGGTCGCGATTCGCTCCACAATCGTCTGAGCATCATAGAGTTTGGTCATGTTGATGAGGCCGCCGGGCCCTATGCGCGTGAAGAAGCCGTCCTCCCCGCAGTAGTCGGAGATAAACTGGAAGGCAAAGGACCAGAGTGAGAGAGGAAACGCTCAAGAAACGCGAAACTCTATGACCGTAACTCACGCCAGTCACCATGATAACAATAATACTGAAACTGAAATTCATCAATATTATTAACACTCTGGGAGAGAGAGAGAAAAAATATATTTGAACAAACAACTCAATTACATCTAATTAAGCCTATTGATCCAGACATCAAGGATACCAGAACCATAACTTTTATTCATCAGTATTACAAAGATTAGTCAAAGGAGCGGAAGACAAGGCGAGTCTGCAGCTCCACACTCCGTACCTCAACCTCCTGCCCGTCTTCCGCAAGGACGACCAGAGACGGCGTCGACTGCAGGATCTTCGTCAGGTCCTTCAGGAAATAGCCGAAGAAAGGGACGACCCGACACTCCGGGAGGTGGAGGGCGCGGTCCAGGGCAGCCTCGTACTTGGCGCGGCACTCGCCCAGCAACACCTCTGTCAGGAAGTCCAGCACTGGCAGGTGCTCGTTTTCCAGGCTCAGCCAGAAGGGCTTCAGCTTCTCGGGGGGGGGGGGGGGGGGGGGGGGGGATCAGTGAAGGCTGATTGTTTAAAATGGCAATTATTTGCATCTATATATACTTATCTATCTGTATATCTATCCATTTATCTATGCATCTCTCTATCTATCTATGGCTTTCTCTATTTACATCTATATATTTATGTATATATCTAGCTATCCATATCTATATGTATATCTATCTATCTACACACACACACACACACACACACACATACACACACACACACACACATATATACACACGCACGCGCACGCATATCTATATATATATCTATATCTATATCTATATCTATCTATCTATCTATATATATATATATATATATATATATATATATATATATATATATATATATACATACATATATATATACATACATACATATATATATATATATATATATATATATATATATATATATATATATATATATATATATATATAAGTATACATATAAATGTGGTATGCAGCCAAAAGTCAGTCCGGGGCCCCACTGCCTCTGGGCCGCGGTCACCCGATCCAAACCCGATCGCTTCTCCGCTTAATGGGAGTGACGAGTTTAAAATATTAATCCTTCCTCGAGGAGAGAAATAATAGGATTCCCTCGCTCCTTCGCGCCTCGGGATCGACACACGATCCTTCTCTCCACTCGAGCTCTGCGGGTGTGTGTGTGTGTGTGTGTGTGTGTGTGTGTGTGTGTGTGTGTGTGTGTGTGTGTGTGTGTGTGTGTGTGTGTGTGTGTGTGTGTGTGTGTGTGTGTGTGTGTGTGAAAGGGAGAGAGAGAGCGAGAGAGAAAGAGCGAGAGCAAAATCAAACAAAAGAGGGAGCGAGAGAGAGAGAGAGAGAACAAGAAAGAAAAAGAGAAAGAGAGAAAGAGAGAAAGAGAGAAAGAGAGAGAGAGAGAGAGAGAGAGAGAGAGAGAGAGCGAGAGAGAGAGAGGGAGCGAGAGAGAGAGAGAGAGAGAGAGAGAGAGAGAGAGAGAGAGAGAGAGAGAGAGAGAGAGAGAGAGAGAGAGAGAGAGAGAGATAGCGAGAGGTAGGGAGGGAGAGAGAGAGAGAGAGAGCGAGAGGGAGGGAGGGAGAGAGAGAGAGAGAGCGAGAGGAGGGAGAGAGAGAGAGAGAGAGAGATAGCGAGAGCAAGAGAGGGAGCGAGAGAGAGAGAGAGAGAGAGAGAGAGAGAGAGAGAGAGAGAGAGAGAGAGAGAGAGAGAGAGAGAGAGAGAGAGAGAGAGAGAGAGAGAGAGAGAGAGAGAGAGAGAGAGAGAGAGAACGAGAGCAAAATTGAACAAGAGAGAGAGCAAGAGAGGGAGCGAGAGAGCGAAGACCTTGACACAGGATCTCCCAAGTGGTTCCTTGCTTACACGGAGAGGCGAAGCGCTCTTAAAAGTGGAGGCGGGTCTTCCGTTACTATAAATGATACGCGATTTGCTTTTTTATTTGAACTTGGGCTGTCCGGAGGGATCCTAGTGGGATTCTTACAGTGAATTGTGATGAGTTGTTACGTTTGTTAAGGGTCCTTGGCGATGTCTTTCGGAAACACTCCCGCGCCTTTTGGTTACAGCGGAGGGTTGCTATGATCACAATTATCCTCATTATTCTACTTGACTTCGTGTATTTTTGTTGTAATAATTACAATAGTATTGGTAAAAATAGTAGCAATAATGATATCATTAATAATAGCAACAATAATAATAACAATAAGAACAATTGTCATTATCATCATCTAACAACGATAAAAATAACGACAATCATCAATAACACAATGATGATCCTAATAATGACAATGACAATGACAACAACAACAGCAACAGCAACAGCAACGCCTCCCAAGCGCAGCCTCCTTTCAGCCGGCGACTCCTTCGGGATTCCCGAATGGACCCCGTGAATGGAGGCCGCCCTCCCGAGCCCGGAGCGGCCGGCCAGGGGCGGCACTCGTCCGGCGCGCGGCACTTACTTGAGTCCCGTCAGGATCTCCATGGCCCCGTTGAAGTTGGCCATGTTCCAGCAGGCGAGGGCCACGCGCAGGATGCACGACAGGACCGCCTTCCTGTCCTCGTGGGTCGGCTGCGACACGATCACGTGGGTTATCCACGACGACACCTGCGGGGGCGGGGCGGGTTAGAAGGTGGTGGGCGGGGGGAGGGGGAGGGGGAAGAGGAGGAGGAGGAGGAGGGGGAGGGGGAGGGGGCGGGGGGGGGGGAGGGGAGGAGGAGGAGGAGGAGGAGGAGGGGGAGGGGGGGGAGATTTCCATATATCGTCGAGCGGGGGGGAGGGGGAGGGGAGGAGGAGGAGGAGGAGGAGGAGGAGGGAGGAGGGAGGAGGAGGAGGAGGAGGGAGGAGGGGGAGGGGGGAGGGGGAGGGGAGGAGGAGGAGGAGGGGGAGGAGGAGAAGGAGGGGGAGGAGGAGGAGGAGGAGGAGGAGGAGGAGGAGGAGGAGGAGGAGGAGGAGGAGGAGGAGGAGGAGGAGGAGGAGGAAGAGGAGGAGGGGGAGGGGGGCGGGAGGAGGGGTAGGGGAGGGGGAGGAGGTGGGCGGGAGGCGGTGCGGGTTAGAAGGAGGTGGGCGGGAAGTGGGCGGGGAGGGGGACGGGGAGAGGGAGGGGGAGAAAGAGGAGGAGGGGGAGGGGGAGGAGGAGGTGGGCGGGAGGAAGAGGGGCGGGGGAGGGGCAAGAGGAGGAGAAGGAGGAGGAGGAGGAGGAGGGGGGGAGGGGGAGGAGTACGGGAAGGGTAGGAGGAGGAGGAGGAGGAAAATGTGAGGAAAGGCGACGTGAGAGACGGCGGAGGTGAGGAGGGAGATGAGTAAGAATGGGGAGTGGAGGAGAGGAAGGGTGAAGCGAAGGAAGGTGGGCGAAAGAAGAAATAGATCAAAAAGTAAAATATGAAAGAAAAAAGGGAATGGAATAATAAGGAGACGAGAAAGGGACGAAGAGGGAGAAGGAGAAGGAGAAGGAGAAGGAGAAGGAGAAGAAGAGGGAGAGGGAGAGGGAGAAGGAGAGGGAGAAGGAGAAGGAGAAGGATGGAGGAAATTAATTTTAGTAGGAGAGGGTGAGAGGTGTTTTTTATGAGGCATCACTTCGTGGAAGCTTGGTTGCGTGGGCGGGCAGGGGATTCATTTTATAAACAAACAAACAAACAAAAACAACAATAGAAACGACGAAAACTTAAAATGAAAAAAACAAGAAGTAAAAAAAAAAAAAAAAAAAAAAAATCAGTGAAGCTAATCATACGATCCTTCCCATGCTAAGAGTTTTAAAGTTGCAACTCTACGTACTTAATAACTAAGCAAATAACAATAAAACAATAACAATGACACATAGATAACACCGCATGGGATTAAACAGGGGATGATTTCATTCTATAAAAAAACGCTGGAAGGATACGCCAGTGTTTACATGGCCAGCCTTGATACGTTAAGTTGCGGATTCCTCGCATACTTGTGCTTCGGACACATCTCCTCGATTGCATCATCTATTGCTATGATAAGAAGCATTCTTGCTCTCTCGAAAGGTATAAAAAGGCTGGAAAATGACTCGCTGATATGGGACGTCCTCCAGGTGATGGACGAACACTTTAGATGCGACGGTTTTGATGCTTGTGATTGACTGTTTTAAATGGCTCTCGGCAGGAAAACAATGCATAGCTCTGGATGGGATTTTGCAGGAGCGGTATGTTGTGAATAATACAGTAGCTGAAAATAGCACGCGTGGAAACTTGAAGAAGCAGTAGAGCATTTGAGACGAAGGGCACCCGTGGTAAGCCTATAATAGCATTCTACATTCTGAGCTTAGTTGGCTTTCTCTCTCAGTTTCGTTTGGTGCTTCAGCTTCTTCGGAGAGCGCCAGAGACCATTTCACTTCACTGAGGCTATTCCTGCCTTGACATGTCCTAGCACTCGAGGAAACCGCCTCTATATGTGGTTTGAGCCTGTTTTGCGGCCTTGCAAAAAACAGTGTCACAAATTTTAAATTATGTAAATCATACAAATGTATATATCAAAATGTCTCAGGAAAAACGACGCTATAGCGATGTAATTTTGGTTACTTCTCGGTCAGTCGGACAACGGACTAACGCACACTTCTTGCGATGAAAAGCTGCTGGTGAGACTGCCAATTCGAAACAATTGGCGATCAAAAGGAAAGCTTACCTAACCCTCGCATATGCAGAAAAGATGAGCGCCAGCATAAAGCAAAGGCCTCTTGAACGCAATTGTAGATGAATGAAGGTGAATAGAGTAAAATAAAGGGTAAATAGAGGCGCAGGCATATAAAGAGATAGGCCTATAGAGAATGGCTGTACGTACCTCTTGGAACCTCTTGGTGAGGTGCGCCACGGAGGGCGTCGCCGGCAGGTTGTCGGCATGAGGGCGTGGGCGCAGGTCGCTGGTGACATGGCGCACGTAGGCGATGGGCGGCACTCGGTAGTAGAGCTCGTACTCCACCTCCGTCAGCTGCAGCGCCACCTCCTCGGGGAAGTGGAGGAGCTTCTGCAGTCGCTCCAGCTCGGCGGAGTACAGCATGCCCAGGGCGGCTCCGCGGCGCACCAGCTCACCTGCACGCGGCCGAGAGGAACGAGATACTGCATTTGGGAACATAAAGCATCGGCGCAAGTGCCGCGCAGGTCCAGTGACCGTGTCGAGGATGTATTGCCTTACAGGTCCTTCAACATTTACAGAAGAGTTTATTTAATGAGGCAGGTAATGTGAGACTCCCTATCGAACTACGGGCGGGCGCTGCGGCCGAGGGCGCGCCTCTGCGAACTCACCTCCCCTGTGCGGCACGACGTGGCCCTGCTGCGGCCCCGTGATCTGCAGGGGGTCCTCACTCTGCAGGATGGCCCACAGGGCGCGGCCCAGGTCCGTCAGGCTCGTGCTGGAACCGACGCTGAAGGTCCATTTCGTCCCACGGAACTCCAGCACGAGGCGGTCATGGGATCGGCCGCCGCCCGTGCGCCACTGCACGAGGCAAGGAAGGCAAAGGTCAGGTATATAAGATTATGTGCACACGGACATGGCTTTCGTGTCACGCGGGGGGGAACATCTTACAATATCTGGTTAGACAGAAAAAAAAAATCGCATGTAAAATAAAAACGATTACATTAGTCAATCTGGCTTCAGTGAAACACAGCTTAAAAGCTTGCGAACACTTTTTGAAAAATAATATCCAACCGATATTTTTTTTTTCTGTGTCGGCCGAGTTTAAACCAAGCCAACCGTAGGAAGTCTCGCGACATACATCCAATGAACCTATTGAGAAGGCCTTCCGCACTAAGTAGGAACATCGTAGTAAGTCCCTGATAATGTCCACAAACCTTTCCTAATCATAATAAATATTTGGGTTCAGTCGAGGTTATTCCTGGCCGATTCTGAACCTTGGTATACCTATATCGAAATAATCAAAATACGAAGAAATATTTCATAGCTACTTGCAAGAAAGTGTGGAGTATCACAGTATATTTTGAACCAGAAGATTCATAGCCGTTTCATTTTGATTTATCTATCATCAATATGGGTGTGTGAGCGTGTGTGAGTGTGCGTGTGTGAAGATAAAATTCGAAATCAAAACATCCCCTTTCTCCACTCCTCACTGCATCAATCTCCCATCCCACATGCATCACATATTCACGAAATCCCTCCTCCCTCACGAAACCGCCCATCGAAACGATCAACACCCTCCCCTCCCCCCTCCCCCCCCCCCCACCCCCACCCCGCCCCAGGAATAACGAGGTACTTGACTCTGCTTCTCCTGTTCGCTCGGAAGGGCGGTCGGGGGCGCGGGCGGACGGGCGCCGCTCGTCTTACTTTCCGCTAAGCGCCCTTCGCCCTTCGCCCTTCTCGCCCTTCGCCCTCCGGCTATGGTTCGCCGTCCAGCGGGGGGTTCAAGGTCCTCTTGGTTCACTTGCCCACTTAGGTCTGCTTGATTTACTTATTTGTTAGCTGTGCTCATTTCATTACTTTATTTACTTGTCTTTTTATTTTATTTACTTCTGTTTATTTGTTTTACTTGACTGTTTACTTTATTTACCTGCCTGTTTATTTTAGTAATAGCAGTAATAATGAAAAGAAAAGAAAAGAAAAAAAAAAAAACATCCTTGTTATAATAATTCAAAAATAAAAAAAGATCGTGATATTTCACTTCCCTGAACTATCACCTGCTTACTTCGTACTTAAACGTTTTGAAAAGAAAAAACGAACGTAAAAAAATCGTTAGCATAAACAAGTTTGAAAGTAAAAATTTTTCACACGTTACGTTTCGTATAGTTGCCATCTGGCCGAGACAGATATCGGCAAGTTACGAAAGGGTGAACATGCTCTCCTCGTCATATATTAACCCTTGCATTTATACGAAACCTTATTACCATATATGGAGCGGTCGGTCCATCGCCAGGTGTCTAGGGATGTCTAAGTATTTATCCTGTGATCCTCTTAATATTACCAGTATGTAATTAGATAAAATAATTTGACTCCATTTTATCTTATTTCACACTATACACAAACTTCCCAATGGCTTTCGTACTTTTGAAACTAATACCAATATTTGTTCCTCTTCCTTTATTTCCCAACACACACAAGCAACAAAGGTCCGCATCGGCAGAGGAAGGGAAGCAATCTCAAGATAAACTATTGCTTCTTTGCGACAAAGGGGAGTAAACAGCCTCTGCGCGCTATCTGGCGGCGAGGAGGGGCGGGCTGGCCGAGGGAACAGCGGCTTCTGTTTTCCTCTTCGTGTGTGCACGAGAGCGAGCGCTAAAAGGGATCGCGGACCGAGTTTTCAAGGGCACAATGGCGCTCTCTAAGGGCCTTTGTGTTCATTTCTGCCCGTCACTGTATTTTAGTACTTTTGTTCTATTTTAGATGAAAGTCAAGAGCTACGGAGTGATAAGAGTTGCCACGAGAGACTGCAAACCGAGAAAAAAAAAAAACCTCTCAAAGCATTGCACGGATCCTGCAAGATCTGTTGTGCGCAAAGGGTACGGCGTGTGAAGGAGTTCCTCTGCTCTACGTGTTGTATACGGGAGGCTTTTCCTTTCGTATGGGTATATCTATCTATCGGCTGTGATCTCACGGCGTTTGGAGCGCGGCAGTGTGCGTGAGTGGAAAACCTAATAAAAACTTATAGCATGACGAAGATGATTTGCATTTCGTTACAAACACCAATTAGGAAAAGCAGACAATTTAAGGCATTGAAACAATAACCGAATTTCGAAATAACTGAATTTTTTCCACATGTATTTTTTCTTGCAAAGGATTCATGCAGAATGCAAAATTCAACACGAGCCTCAGTCAACAACAAATTATGCAGTGAGGACACGGGGGAGGGAGGGGGTAGTACCTAGGAGGCAGACATAGCTCTTTCAAAAAGTGAATGAACAAACAGTCTGTTGATAAACTGACATGAGACAAATCCGCTACATAAAAAAACAATCCTTTTTGTTATTTAATGTTTTCCTACAGACTCCCAGACAAGGAGGTGGTCGTTATAACGAAGTTCAACGAAGAGACGCTTTAGCAGAAGCTGAAGGAAGGATTCAATTGCAGGGAACCGGAAAGGAGAGTGACAGCCGACACCATATTGCAGGCTGCGTCTCGTCCAGCTGGGCGCCACCAGTACTCGACCGGCGGTACAGATTGGACGAGGAAAGCTCAAAGTTGCGAAGTCATTATCATACTGTATTCGCATCGGCGCTGAAAAACATTTCCGTCCAAGTTAAAGATGGATTTTTTTTCGGCAGCTTCCAGAGTTTAGACAATAAAGGCATCGTCCCGTTTAAGGGAATGGAGTGGAAAGGATTACACAGGAGGTGGAACAGGTGGTTCCGGCGGAGTGAAGTGGCTGAGAGAGAGAGAGAGAGAGAGAGAGAGAGAGAGAGAGAGAGAGAGAGAGAGAGAGAGAGAGAGAGAGAGAGGGAGGGAGGGAGGGAGGGAGGGAGGGAGGGAGGGAGAGAGAGAGAGAGAAAGAAAGAGGAGGGTGGGAGGGAGAGAGAGAAAGAGAAAGAGGGTGGGAGGGGGAAAGAGAAATAAAAAGAGAATGAGAGAGAGGGTGGGAGGGAGAGAGAGAAAGAGAAAGAGAAAGAGAAAGAGAAAGAGAAAGAGAAAGAGGGTGGGAGAGAGAGAGAGAGAGAGAGAGAGAGAGAGAGAGAGAGAGAGAGAGAGAGAGAGAGAGAGAGAGAGAGAGAGAGAGAGAGAGAGAGAGAGAGAGAGAGAGAGAGAGAGAGAGAGAGAGAGAGAGAGAGAGAGAGAGAGAGAGAGAGAGAGAGAGAGAGAGAGAGAGAGAGGGGTGAGAGAAAGCACACGGACGCACTTGGTGACGGACGAGAGGCTCTGGCGAGGGGGGTGACTGAAAGGCGATAGTAGGGAAGGCATGCGAAGGTAGGGGGCAGTTAATGGGTGTGTTAATGAGGCAGTGAGCCTAAGAGTGTGAGGGGCTCACTCCTTTCCAGGATCAATACAACGCAACAAACCCTCACACCTTTTCCTACACCTCGCCCTCCTGGCTCCTCACAGGCGCCGTCCCCGCCCTCACACTCGATCCCCTCATTCATTCCAGACTCGCACTCCATCCGATGTGTCAGCACTGGGCGAGAGGGCGTAGTGAAAGCGCCCCGTTTATAATCCCTGTCCAAATTTGCCTTGCGGGAGACGAAACCTTATACGCCTTAACCATACCTACGTCGAGAGAGAGAGAGAGAGTGGATGGCAGGAAAACGCAGAAAAAACAACAACATCAACAATAACAACAAACTAAAACACAGTCCAACTAAAGTAGTTTCTAGTAGTTCTTGTTTCCGTGGCAGCATCTGAGAGTCGTCTTTTCTTTCCCATTCAGACGAGTCTACATCGGAGCGGTGTAGGGTTACATCGTTACGTCCTATTTCTTCCTAAGTCTGTGTGACCTCCCGTGGGAATTGCTTAACGAGGCTCCATGCCAAGCTGGCTCAATTAGAGTGCAATCCAGGCGCTGTACACGACCCGCATTACCATTTCGAATTTCTATGAGAAGAAGAAGAAAAAAAAACATTTGCTAGTTGAGTCCGGGCTATTTTTGTCTTGAAAAAAAAGAAAAAAAAAACTTTTCCCTTTATCTCTCGTACGTATGGACATCCAAGCTTGACTCATAGAAGGAGAGGGACACCCACGTTCCGAGGGAAAGCGGGCTACGAACACACGGCTGCTCTGACGCGACGAGGCAGACGTGTTGTGACGCCGGGCTGGTGCCGTCAGCTGGCGCCAGGGAGCTCTCGGCCTCGGATATTTTTGCTATACTTAACGAGGGAGTCATTACGTGCTGCTTGGCGTGGGTGCTTTTAGAACCGGGCGAAGGGAAGCCATGTTATGAATGATAATATCCCTTGGGGCATTTTTGAGTAATTGAAAAACAAGAAGGACAACTAATCTAAAATGTCACGTAGACTCAACAGACAGAAGTAACAGCCGTGGAGACAGGATGCCAGATGCTCGTGTCTCTTTATCATGATTTTTCGCCGTCGGGTTCGTGCTTCGAAAGTGTGGATACACTTCCATTCACACTAAACTCCCCTTCATTCAATAGGACTCATTTCATTTCATTTACTTTCTTCACAAGTTACTGTATTGCTACTTCCATTAATGAGAATTTAGCCCTCGGGTAGCGTTAACAGACTGTAGAATGTAGAAATAGAAAATCCATACACAGATTAATAATAATAAAGAATAAAGACTAAAATAGAACAATGAAGCACCCATGAAAATAAAAAAAGAAGACACCCTCAGAAAAAAAAATACATTATTTTATAGATCTACAGATAAAGAGACAAAAGAAGAGAACTCGAAAGCACTTCCGGAGAGAAAGTCCACCCACAAAGAAAACGACAACAACCTAAAAGTCAGAAGCCATAGCAAAGGAGAGCTGGGCATCAACTCACCTGGATGAGATCCTGAGTGTGCTGCGCCTTGGCGAGGATCTTGGTCTTGGTGTCCAGCAGCACGATCGTGTTAGCACCGATGCCCAGGAGACGAGAGGCCTGTGTGGGAAATACCCGAGCGTGTGTTTACATTCGTGTGCATTAACTGGTATTCGTGCATAGTCACATCACGAGGGAAATTGGAGGAAAGTACATTCATAAAAAAAATGATAAGCATGGTAAGAGGCACAGAGACAGGGTAGAGAGAATCTTTCGTAGCCTCCAGTGCCACGTCATGAAAGAGAAACCTGCAGAAATACGCAGGGCTGAAGTTTAGAGGAGAAAATCCTGAATATTACGGATCGGGATCCTTTGGAGGTCCGACGGAAAAGCTCACCTTCTTTTTGGTCTTCCCGCGCAGGAGCTCCTTCACCTGATGCAGGTGGCACGCGAAGGCCGGCAGGCGACGCACGGTCTGGATGTAGAGCTTCTTGAGCGCTACCTCAGAGTCGTAGAGCGGAGTGTGGAAGAGCTTCCGCTTTTGTTCCTGGGGGGGAGGGGGGGGGGGGAGACACGGCTGTTAGTACTGCAGGACACTTGTCTTTTAATAAACATATGTACACAAACACAAATGAAATTCCAAACGCTATAGTATGTGTTCGCGAATGAAGTATAACGCAACGATGATAATTCGTTGTCTCGTATTTCCGTTTCGTTCGATGAATATTTGCCGGTGGCTTTCTCACATTTAATTCCGCTCTTAATAAGACTGTTTCATATCATACACAAACTATATACGGAGGCACATGCAAATGCTTGTGTTGTATCAGTACAAGTTGGATATAGTTACATATCCATAATACAAAGGAGTTAGTAATCA
The DNA here is from genome assembly GCA_017312705.2 of Penaeus japonicus. NCBI lineage: Eukaryota > Metazoa > Arthropoda > Malacostraca > Decapoda > Penaeidae > Penaeus > Penaeus japonicus. The sequence continues at coordinate 39,143 of BOPN01002914.1, read as the reverse complement.
CCGTATATTTTGAATGCCAGCACATTCATTAATAAGAATACAATAAGACATCTGCTGTACATCAGACACACACACAGACACACGAGGTGGACTTTTTACATTTCCCACGGGCGAAAAGGCGCAATTCACTCCACTCCTTAGAAAGAAGATTATCCGTTAATTAACGCTAAGGCGATCCAACATTTCGAACCGGACGACCAATTACAACTGGGGAAGCCTCCTCCCCATCCCCCTTCCTCACCCTCACTTCCCCTTCCCCCCTCTCTCACTTCCCCTCCCCCTCCCCCTCCCTCCCTCCCTCCCTCCCTGTTCCCCCCTCCCTCCCTCCCTCTCCCCACACTTGCATAGAGGTGGCCAACCCCTGTGGGGAGAGGGGGGAACAGGCCACCTCTATCATACTATCAATTGACTATGTGTTTGTTTGTTTGGCTTTTAGTATATAGGCAACAACAAACCACTGGTGTAGTTACGATGGTATAATGGCAATTGGGAGGGAGTGAGTGAATGAGTGACCTCTTTCCTTACTAGAGTGAGGTCCATTATTACTATTATTATCATCATCATTATCATTATTATTATGTCGCCGTTGTTTCTATCAAGCTTGAAGGAATTGCCCTTGGTTGGTGATTTAGTTATCTTGATACTTGTGTGTGTGTGTGTGTGTCTGTGTCTGTATAATATATGTTCGTAGTAACACTAGTAACAGCAATACAACAGAAAGTAAAATAAATATTGTTATAATAATACCAGTAATTGCGACGATGGTGGTAAGATTATTTGATACAAACATAAAAACAATTAATAAAAACAACAACAATAATAATACTGATAATAATATCAGCTATTATTGCTATAATCATTATCAACAATATTACTTCTATGCTAATGATAACTTTGATTATAATAATGATAATAATAATATCAATAATTAGAATAATAATCATGTTACTATTATAATTATTATCATGTTTATTATCAACCATTAGAGTAACTTTAATAATAATCACTAATGGCCGCGATGTCCGCATGCGCTGAATCAGGCAGCGAAAGAAGCACAAAAGCACAAAACGCCATAGCACGAGAATTTTTACGAATATGCGAATTCGATGTTGGAAATTGTTGAAAAAAATAAACGGGCGACGGGAAGTTTCTTGGCGAAACCTGGATTTCGGAGAGTCTTTGTCGAAATCTACGGACTTTGCTCTTAACGTTTCACTTAGTGTTACGAACACTTGCGGCCATCCTTATACTTTCCGTACAACCATTATTAGTCTGTACAACCATACACTATATAAACATAGATACACAACCTCTGCCTCTCTCTCTCACTCTCGTTTTTTTTCTCTGCCTCTTCTCTCTTTTCACGCGATTTTCTTTCCCTCGATTTCTCACAATTTCTCTCTTTTTTCACACGACTCTCTCTCTCTCTCTCTCTCTCTCTCTCTCTCTCTCTCTCTCTCCCTCCCTCTCTTTTACGCAACGTTCTCTCTCTCTCTCTCTCTAACCTCGAGACAGTATTCCGAATCCCGGAGCATTCGGAGTCTCCCAAAGAAACAACAAAGTCCAAATCGACGGCCAATAACCACGATCCTTCCTCAGCGAGTAAAACATCAAAAGTCAAAACACCCATCTTTTCACCCTCC
>BOPN01002914.1:25000-27500 GCA_017312705.2 Penaeus japonicus | reverse complement strand
CCTGTTCGCAGGTCGCAGCGCCTCGGTCGCGACGGCAATTCATCCGAGGGAGAAACGTTGACGAGGCGCGTGTCTGCGCTTGGCACCAGAACGGTTAATGTTATTCCATAATGCTAATTTAGCGACGTTTCCCCGCAGCCGCGCGAACACCGGGGCGGCGGCCAGAAAAAATGGCTCCCAACGGAAAGGCAAGTGCAAAGCACATCACCCCCCCCGTGAAGGTCCTTCCCCTCTGCCCCTCTCTCTACCCCATCCCTCTGCCCCCTCTCTGCTCACTCCTCGTCCTCCCTCCCTCCCTCCTCCCTCCCTCCCTCCCCTCCCTCCCTCCTCCTCCCTCCACCGTGCTGAGCCCCTGGCTGCCGACCCCAGCCCTCGCCGAGCGACACGCGACGATGCACTTCCATCGCGGCGGGGAGTTCGCGATGCGCCTTACCCTCCTGTGCGCCAACCCTCGCTACACTGGCACACTACTCTCACGGAGCCCCGCACGCCCACTCCCCCACTCCCCCGCCCCTGCCCTGCCCCTCCCCCTGCCCCCTCACACCATCCTTATACTTAAGGAGAGGAGGAGGAGGAGGAGGAGGAGGAGGAGGTAAGAGGAGGTGCAGGGGGGGGAGGGGAGAGAGGCAGAGGAGGTGCACTGGGCAAGAGGAAGAGGAGAAGGAGGGAGGGATGGAGGAGGAAGATAGAGGTGGTAGAGGGGAGGGAGATGGTGAGATCGAGAAGAGGAGGGGAGGGGGGGACGGAGGAGGGATGTGTTGAGGATGGGGGGACAGGAGGTGGATGAAAATGAGGTGGGGAAAGTCGGATGGGGAGAAGGAGCAGAGAAGGGGAGGGAGGGGAGGGAGGGGAGGGGAGGGGGAGGGAGGGGGGGGGAGGAGGGGAGACCCTGAACGTCTCCCAGAAGACATCTACAACCCACACCAAGGATTCTCAAGAACCCTGTGTTTACAATTCTTATGATTACTCACCTCTCTTTCTGTTCTCGAACGTCACTCTGCATACTCAAGCGCCCGTCTACGCTGTCAGGACGACCCTCCCCTCGTCAGAACTTTGCCAACACTCCTCCTCCGGCTTGCATCCATCTGTCTGTCTGTCTACCTATCTACTTATCTAACAAAAACACTCATCCCCCTGACATCCAACACCCTCATTAAGCTTTTGTCTTCGCCAAAACCTGTACCTCTGCTCTTCTGCCAATGTCTTCAAGATTACCACAAAGTCTGACAACCTCAAAGGCCTAGTAACGTTCATTTATTCACAAGACTAAGAAAGCGTGACAAATCTATCTACATTCTTCTCACTACTTACAACTGTAGAGCCTTTAGACCAGCCTTCACACCTCACAATATTCTGGCACCGCTCACAAGTCCACAGAAAACAACAGCAAGAACAACAAAACGTATTCCCGTTCACACACACACACACATATTCTAACCCTTTCCTTACAGCAGCTTCATCTGTCATCGCATCCTTGCCTTACAACTCATCACCGGCGTCCTTATCAAGCCTAATGCATCACAATGTTCTATATAAGGTTCACCATTCAGCTATGCACACAATGCTGACAATGGATGCTAACACCACACGACCGAAGGCCAAAATCGCCTTTGGTAAGTAGCAGCTCAGGGAACACCCAGACACCGGCTGGAAGTGGTTACCAAGGAGAAGGAGGGGGGAGGAGGGAGAAGGGAGGAGGGGAGAAAGAGGGGGTGAGGGAGAGGGAGAGAAAAAGGGAGGAGAGGAGAAGAGGGGGAGGGAGGGGAGAAAGAGGGGAGGGAGGAGGAGAAGAAAAGAGGGAGGGGGAAAAGAGGGGGAGGGAGGGAGAAGAGGGAGAGGGGAGAGAGAGGAAGGGGGTGGGAGGAATAAGGGAGGGGGAGGGAGAGAGAGAGAGAGAGAGAGAGAGAGAGAGAGAGAGAGAGAGAGAGAGAGAGAGAGAGAGAGAGAGAGAGAGAGAGAGAGAGAAGAGAGAGAGAAGAGAGAGAGAGAGAGAGAGAGAGAGAGAGAGAGAGAGAGAGAGAGAGAGAGAGAGAGAGAGAGAGAGAGAGAGAGAGAGAGAGAGAGAGAGAGGAGGGAATGACAGAGAGACGGATGTATGAATAGAGTGGAATGGGATAGGATGTAGGGGTGGGATAATATAGGATGGATAGGATAGGATATGATAGCATGGGATGGAGACCTAGGGAGTCAATGGTGGATACACAGGTGTAGTGTAGGATTTTTGCAAGCCTAGCTCATATGTGTACAAAACGTTCTTGACTTCAAATCCTTCGTCAGAAGGAGCTTGTCTCTCCTATCCTATGGATCCATCCAGGCGCTCACCCGATCCCTGGATAACTCTCAACCTCAGACAGTGCTTATTCTTGCTCACCTGAAGTCATAGCTGAACACTTGCATCATTCCGTCCGACATTCACATTCTCTCAGGCCGGCGTAGGTTATCAATCAGTGAATAGGAACTCTCTTTCTCTCTCTCTCTCTCTCTTTCTCTCTCTCTCTCT
>BOPN01002914.1:0-17500 GCA_017312705.2 Penaeus japonicus | reverse complement strand
ACGGCGACTTCTTTGCCGAAGCAACACGACGCACGTGGGAAGCTTTCCTTAATACACAGAGGACAGAAATACATACGATTCGCTAAGAAAAACGCACACATTAACACGCACTCACGCACACACATACACGCAAACAGAAACACAAAGACACACACGCAAACACAAACACAAAGACACACGCAAACATAAACACAAACACAAATACACACACGCAAACACATACACGCAAAAACAAACACAAACACATACACACAAACACAACACAACAAACACACACACAAAACAACAACACAAAGACACATACACACAATACATATTAGCGTCGCATCGGAAATACTCAAGGAATGTTATGAAAGAGCACCGTCTTAGGCCGAAGCCCGTCATAACAAACCGTCTAATTCAATCCGAGAGTATCCGGTCATCACCCCCCCTTCCCCCATCCCCTCCCCCCTCCCCTCGAAGCCCATCCGGATTATCCCTCGTGGCATCCGGATAATTAATCATTAACTCATTAACTCTTGTTCTGCGAGCCGATGGAAGGCAAACAAGGTGGTGTGTGTATCAGTACGTTAGTGTCGCTTGTGTACGGACGATGGAAATAACTTAGGATTTTGTATTAATAGTCTTAGTTCAAGAGTATAATAACTGTTATCCGAGTCCATGTCAATCTCTCTAAAACTATACTGTTAATGGTCGACAAAGAAAGAAAGAAAGAAAAAAAAAATCAACGCATATAAATAATAAAAGAAAATGGAAGGATATATCTGAAAAATAATCAAATTTGGCCCCAACGGTGAAGGGAGGAAGCAAAAGCCCCTAATAAACACAAATAATTGTTTGTTATCATCTTTATCAACATCCTCATTATCATCACCGTCATCATCTTCCTCCCCCTTATTCTCCTCGTCATCACCATCATCACCATCAACACCATCAACACCACAGCCTGTTGGCCCCCCGGAAGTGCCCTCAGCGCCCCGCCCAGCCAACTAATCTTGAGCGCGAGGCAGTTCATCTGCGAAAGATCTGTGGATGCTGCGGACACACGGTTCACTGGCGAGATGCAATCTGGCGGCGACAGGTGGGGACTAATTGCACGCCTCTTTGAAGAGTTCTTGCGATGCAATCGCCTCTGCAAGCACCAGTCGGATATGGCTTGACTGCATAATAATAGCCGTAAGGACAAAATCGACCACAACAATAACTATATTGATGTCGAGTTATGGTAGTGATAATAAGTAATAAAAATAATAGCGGTAATAGTAATTATAATGATAAGATAATAATAGAATAATAATAATAATGAAAAAAAAAACGAATATAAATACTGACTAATAATAGTAATAACAATAAAAATAATAAAGATAATGATAGTAACAATAACAAAAATAATGCTGCAAATGATTTAATTTCATGATAAGAATCAAGCAGTATAAAATTCATACGTCAAACTATAGGAAAGGTATGGCTAAGAACGAATAATAGAAAACGCGTCTCAACTTTACACTAAAACCTTCAGCAAAAATACGTAATGCCAATGAAAGCGTCACGTCGAACCGTTAATCACACATCTCGGAAGGATCCAACCCTTTTTTAAGACTCTTTCATTATTATTTGCGACGAACTTTTTATTTTATTTTATTTTTTATTATTATTATTTTTTTTTAATCACGGAAGGAATAGTTATCGTCAGTGACCGAGATGACGACGATGACGACGATGAAGACGATGAAGACGACGATCCTGTTATATTCCTTCGGTCTGTTGTCTCCGCGAATAAGGCGGCTCTTACGGGACTCTGGAACGGGTATTATTGTCCCGCTCGGCCGACTGGATGCCCTTCCCAACGTCAACGTGGGTCGGCTTATGAGGCTAAAGCGGACCCCCCCAACCCCCATAATAAAAAAAATAAACAAACATAAATAACTTTACCAAGCGGAACAAAAATCCACAAACAAATACACTAACAAAGACAAAGACGCCAACAATTCACTACCAAATCGGAAAAGGCACAGAGAGAATAACAAACACAGAATAGCCCCGAATTCACTAAAAAAAAACAAAGAAAAACACAAAGATACAACAAAAAGTAAAATAACCCTAACACTAACAAACAAACAAACAAAACAAAGACACTATCAAAACCAAACGAGCCACGACTTCACAAACAAACGCCAAAGAGGCAGAGACGAAGCCCCTAGCTGAAGGACGACCTCAAGCCTCGGGGCCTATGGGACTCGAGCAAGGACAAGAGGCATTCCTGGCGCCGAGGAAGGACAGCCGTGCTCTCACGCCCTCCTCGTGTCCGCCATCAACGTGTCAACAACCTGTTTGCCTTAAAAGGGAACACACACGCGCGCGCGAAGAGCAGCGCCCCTTTCCTCTATCCCTTCCTCCTCCTCCCCTCTCGACCCTCTCCCCCTCACCCTTTCATCCCTTACCCTTCCCTCCCCCTCCCCTCTACCCCTTCCCCCTCACCGCTCGCCCCTCCCTTTCTCCCCAATCCCCTCTCCCCCTCCGCTACATCTTTCCTCCCACTTCTCCATCACTTCTCCCTCCCCACCCCCCTTACCCCTCTCGACCTCTCCTCCTCCTCCTCTCCTCTCACCCCCCCCCCCCCCATCTCCCTCCGCCCTCCCCTTCTAGCAGCACAAAAGCTCATGGTTACCAAACACTCGATTCAGTTACACTTAAATAAATGCAACCCGAGGAGGAGGGGGGGAGGGGGCTTAGGAGGAGGCGGGTGAGAGGAGAGGAAATATATGGTCGAGGAAGAAGAGGAAGCGGCGAAGGGAAAGAGGCGAGAAGCAGCAAATGAAGAGGGGAGGTAGAGGAGGAAGAGAAAAAGCAGAAGAGGATGGGACGAGTAGAAGAGGAAGAAGAGAAAGGGGCGAGTAGAAAAAGAGGAAAAGTTGAGAAGCAGAAAATGAAGAGGGAAAGTAGAAGAGGAGGAGGGGAGTCAGAAGAGGAAGGGACGAGTAAAAGGAGAGTGAGAAGACGAAGGGGCGATAAGAATAAGAGGAGAGAGCGAGTCGGAGAAAAGGAAGGGGCGAGCGGACGAAAGGAAGGGCGAGAAGGAGAAAAGAAAAGCGAAGAAACAAAAGAAAGAGGGAAACGTCACCAAGAGAAAGTCTAGGGTGCCAACAACTACCTCTTGATGTCCCTGCAATTCCCCGAATATTACGATACAGAAAAAGTAAAAGAAATATAAATAAATAGAAAAAAACAGTCCTCTCAATATACAAATATATAAACAAGAATAAAAACAAAGAAACGACCCCCAAAAAAATACAAGAAGAAAGAAAAGAAAAGAAAGAAAACCAAAACAAAACACGCACAGCCGAAAATAGCCTCCGGCCTTTGGCTTGTCCCGTAGCTATGCCGCCGCAGATACAGGTGCAATAACAACACACACACAAACACACAAACACGTCGCTGCTATGCTCCATATGTACTTCCTGGTCCGCTATGTGGAGACGGGAAGCAAGACGGGGAGATGTTTACGCGGGCGTGGAACTCATACATTTCTAATTACTGACGGAACATGGTGCAAGGTGCAATGCAAATGAAGTCGGGGATTTTGCGTGCAACACCTCTGTCCTTCCCGCTTGCCGATGCAGTACGTCTTTTGCGTGGCAGAATCTCAGCGATGTTTATAGAATAACAGAATCTTAACTGGGGTTCTCGCTCGCTGTCGTGGAGTTATTTTGCCTTTGATTGACAAGACTTTAAAGAGAGAGAGAGAGAGACAGAGAGACAGAGAGAGAGAGAGAGAGAGAGAGAGAGAGAGAGAGAGAGAGAGAGAGAGAGAGAGAGAGAGAGAGAGAGAGGAAGAAAAGGAAGGGATAGATCGATAGATAGATGGATAGATGGACAGATAAATAGATAGATAGAGGGAGAGAGAGAAAGAGAGGAAGAGAGAGAGGAAGAGAATAGCAAACGGAACTCGACAGCGCGTGCGATGAAGCGTCAGAAGAACAGCACAACCACCCCCCCTCCTCCCCCTCCCTCCTCCTCCTCGCACGAACAGAAGAAACTTCAGCCTCGAGTCATTATGACCTCGCTGGCACTTGCACTTGACACTCGGTCCACAGAGACTGCCAGGAAGAAAGAGAAAAAAAAGGAGAGAGAAAATACAGGGCCTGCCTTTCGTGTCATGACAGTTGGCACTTTCCTTCCCCTTCCTCTCCTCTCGCCCCCTTTCTGCCACCCTCTTCAGCCCCCCTTCTTTGGCACCATTCCCCCTTAACCCCTTTCTTGGCACCATTCCCCTTGATTGCCCTTTTGGCACTATTGCCCCTTAACCCCTTTTTTGGTACCCTTCCCCTTTAACCTTTCTTTGGCACCATTCCTACCTGGCCGTTTTTTGGGCACCCTTTCTCCATGACCCCCTTCTTTTGGCACCATTCCCCCTTCACCCCTTTTTCTCCCTTAAACTCTTTTTATCTCTCTTCTCCCTTTTCCCCTCAAATCCCCTTTTGGCACCTTTTCCCCCTCAAACCCCCTTTTGGCACCCTACCCCCTTTTTGGCACCGAAGGCTGTGCTTGGCACGCAAAGGCGGCATCTTGTTCCCAGAGCTATCCTCACCGTGGCGTTTTTCCCGCCTCCCGCCGCCCCGCCCCCGAACGCGCGTCATGCGCATGGCGTTTCTCTTCTTGCAAGTTTTCTGTTATGATTCTCTTGCGACGCTTCGTAACCGACTGGCGTTCCTTTTAGCTTTAGTAACGTGGATTTATAATGAACTTGTTTCATTACTTCCTAAGTCTTTTTTTTCTGCCCTGAAATTTTCATCATATTGGATTTCTAACTTATACCCGATACCCAAATTTTCTCCCAATAATAACCAAAGTGAATTCTGAAAATAAAGCTAAAAACAACAAGGGAAATATGACTGAAACTCCAACCAGTTCTCTGCATGACAGCGGCGAAGACTAATGACATGTCGGGTTCAGTCTTGCAGTTCCGGAGAGATATCTCCAAGTGCGACGTGATTCTGGATTTGACATGACATGTCTATCTATAAAAACGTTTCCATGTCTTAAAAAACAGAAAGATAGAAAAAAAACGGGAAGGATCTCAAAGGTCCTTTTTCTACGCGACCGCGAAATCTCGAGACCGAGAGAGGGTCGGCGTGAGACTGTAGTGGCGTCGAAGGCCCGTCTGTCTGAGGGGGGGGGGGGCTGATATGTGTCTGTTTAGTTATGTCTTTAACATGTGCACTGTATGCATACACAAACACACACACACACAAACAAACACACACATGCACTGGACCTCATATATCACCAATCTCTTTCATCTCTCTCGCCTTTCCTCCCTCTATTTCCGTTTCTTGATATCTTGAAGTATATTCGTTTTCACATAACACTTCAAATGAGTGAATGATGCCGAGGGTGGAAAGGGAATAGACGAACAGCCACACGAGACCACTCTGATGCCCACGACGTCACACGAAGCAGACGCGGATACAGATTTTTCCCCAGAGGTCGAAAGCCATAATGCTGTACCCTCGGGCACTCGACAGCAACAGTATCAACAACAGTAAACACACCAGCCACTTTAATTAAAAATAATGATTCTGCTCCGAATACTGACCCGCTGAACCCTGGAGTCCACTATAGATTGCTTTAATCATCACTTTTTCTTTTATCATCACTTTTTACACATAGATGGTTCCACAAGCTCATAGTCACCACGAATCCATTAGAAGGCTTGCCTGAATTAACTTGTTTAATAACAACAACGTTAATACCGATAATAACAGTGAGAGAAAAAAAAATCCCGAAAATTTAAGGAATGGAATAAACAGGTGAAGTCAGGTAGGCCTAATAATTGGCTTCTTGATGACTAGGCCTAATAACTGAATTCTTGATGACTATATAAACATTTGTGAAAGCATTACATGAAAAAACAAAAACAAAAAAACATTAGACAGTCCCCGGCGCCTGTGTGTCAATGACAACAATAAACCATAATACTAATACTACTTTAAGTTCTACTATTATCAATAAACAATAACAATAAACCTTAGATAAAGAGACTGTGCACCGTGTTCTAAGACGCAATAAAAGGTACACAACGAGGATGTTGCAACTGCAAATGATCTTTTTGTTGCAATACTGGCATGTGATCCGGACGAAGTTAAGGCAATGGAATTGGTATCATTGGCCAAAAGGGATGCGTAGGCGGGCACGCGAGACCCAGTCCAGAGAAAAAGGGCGAGAGCGGGAGATAGAGGGAGAGAGATAAATAGAGACAGAGAGAGCAGGGGAGGAGAGGGGAGGGGAGGGATAGATGGAGGGAGGGGGGGAGGAGGGATAGATGGAGGGAGAGAACGAGGGAGAAGGGGAGGAGGGATATATGGAGGGAGAGAACGAGGGAGGGGGGAGGGAGGGGGAGGGGGGAGGGAGGGAGAGAGAGAGAGAGAGAGAGAGAGAGAGAGAGAGAGAGAGAGAGAGAGAGAGAGAGAGAGAGAGGGCGCAAGTTCTTGCGAGCCCCCAGTCTCCTTAAATCTTTTCCTTTCAGTTGGAATTTCATTTCTATAAAGACGAATGAATCACAGCGGGCCCAATCTGTTGAAAATGAGGAATGAAGGAGTTTTTTTCACTTTCATTCTTTTATGTAAAGACTACAGAAAAACAAGGTTGAGTGCGCAGGTGCGCTCCTATGGGAAAGCACCCATTTGTTTGAGCGCCACTTGGCTTGGCCTTTTCGCCTTACCTCTTCCTCGAAATGTCACAGAGACACATGTCACTGACGGTTCGTCCTTCAGGAGCGACTTCGTTACGAACAATGTGTGTATGTACATTTGTATTCATATGTACACACACACACACACATGTGTGTGTATGTGTATATATATATATATATATATACACACACACACACAAAGAGGAGGAGGAGGAGGAGGGGGGGGAGGGAGGAGGAGGAGGAGGAGGAGGAGGAGGAGGAGGAGGAGGAGGAGGAGGAGGAGGAGGAGGAGGAGGAGGGGAGGAGGAGGAGGAGGAGGAGGAGGAGGAGGAGGGGAAGGAGGTAGGGGAGAAGGGGGAGAAGGAGGTGGAGATAGAAAAGGAGGAGGAAGAGGAGTAGGAAGAAATAAGAAAGAAAGAGAGTGAGAGAGAAAGAGAGAGAAAGAAAGAGAAAGAGAAAGAGAGAGAGCAAGGCAAAGGAAGAGAGAGACAAAGAAAAGAAAACAAGAAAGCACGAGCAAAGCGAAAACAAAAAATCGAGAGAGAGCTTAAAGAGCAAGCGAGCCAAAAGGAGCTCTGCGTGACCCAGACGACCCGCCCGCACGCACGTCCGCACGCACGCACGCAATACAAGTACGAAAGGCTGTCGGCCCTCCAGGAGAAGTAGCCTCCGACACGAAAGGCTCGTCGCGCCGGGGTTGGCGGGGAAGACGAGGGAATTAAGACGCTGCGCTGACCTTGCCCGCGTCAATAGGAACGACAGGTCTTGTAAGCGACCCCTACCCCCCCTACCACTCTCCCCTCTCCCTTTATCACCCTCCCTACCCTCTCTATCCCCTCTACAACCCCCTTACACCCTCCCTACCCCCTCTACCACTCTCCCCACCCTCCCTACCCCTTCTACCACCCTCCTACCCCTCTACCTCCCCCTACTACCCTCCATACCCCCTCTACCACTCCCCCCCATACCTCCTGCTCCTGCTTCCCACCCTGCAACTCCCTTTCACTAGCGGTCAGTTGCAACCCACAGATACAACAAGGCTATGACAACAATGAAGTGATGTATGTGAGGGAAATATAAGGAAAAGCGAGGAAGAAATCAAGAGAAAGAGAAATAGAGTGAGAGAGAGAGAGAGAGAGAGAGAGAGAGAGAGAGAGAGAGAGAGAGAGAGAGAGAGAGAGAGAGAGAGAGAGAGAGAGAGAGAGAGAGAGAGAGAGAGAGAGAGAGAGAAGAGAGAAAGAAAGAGAGAGAGAGAGAGAGAGAGAGAGAGAGAGAGAGAGAGAGAGAAGAGAGAGAGAGAGAGAGAGAGAGAGAGAGAGAGAGAGAGAGAGAGAGAGAGAGATCGGCCTATTATTATTTAATCACTAAAGTTCTACAGGAAATACACCGATAGTGCAAACTCCCATTACTCTAATCTCCAGCGCTCACCAGAGGCTGAGGCCAAGAGAGACGAAACGAAAAAAGAGTTCTGTATCACCCTCGCAACACGCAACAGGTGTTCGCTCTTACTTGGCTTCGAATAATGAATGGAAACTAGACCTCGCCTGCCACAGTCAGCGAGTCATAACAATCAGTCTGCAACTTCATGTAAATCTGCACATGCATGTTTACGTAACTTCACTCGCCAACTAATGGAGACATTAACACAATTTCCATTTTCTTTTCTGATCAACAGCGGTGCCTCTGACTGCTTTACATCACCCGCAGCTGTTGCTGGGGATTGGTGTGGCTGACTGCGTTTGGTTGAAATCATTTTATTTACATATCTATGTATATATATATATACACATATATATATATATATATATATATATATATATATATATATATATATATATATATATATATATATATATATATATATATATATATATGTATATATATAACTGGCAAAACACTCTTCCGTGTTGATAAAATGGCAGATAAACCCACTATACACAAAACATATTTATTAGAAGACGAGACATCCACCTGGATTTCATCTTCAGGTCTGAAGATGAAATCCAGGTGGATTTCGAAACTGTTGTCTCATCTTCTAATAAATATGTTTTGTATAGTGGAAGTTATATACATATACAAAGAGAGAGAGAAAAATCTCCCTATCACATCCAAATATCATGTAAATCAACAACACACACACACACGCACACACACACACACGCATATATATATATATATATATATATATATATATATATATATATATATATATATATATATATAGATATATATATATATATATATATATACACACACACACACACATATATATATATATATATATATATATATATATTCACAAACATACGTAAACGTCGTCAGCCACGCCAATCACCGGCAACAGCTGTAGATAAACATCCACGCACAGAGCTCCCAAACGCGGCCTCCATAAAGCATAATTGACAAACGACCTCTCGGAGGCCACACCCGCCCCGACCGTCACAAAAATGATTTCACGGGACTTTTACTTCCCCGAAAACACTCGCTGCGAGACCCGTTAAATGTAGCGTTAATGATGTTGTGAAATGCGTTGTAGTTAAGGCTGCCACGTCCACTAAAATGATGGCGAGCGCGCTGTGATATCAGTTATTTATTTATTTCAAATTTTTTTCAACCAAATCGCCCTCGTCTCGCTTCAGGTTGTGGATGTTTGGGTTGTTGTGTTGCAACGCGTTCAGGCTTTATCTGCGCTGCAAAAAGTATCTATTTATCTAGGTGTATCTTCGTCTTTATCATTATTACTGGTGGTGGTGTTATTATTACCATCATCACTATTATCACAATCATCTTTATTATCAATATTTGTACGTTTTTATGTTTTACCTCTCCAGTCAGGTGTGTCCTTACGATCCGTAAAACGTTTATGGGACCATCGTCTTTCGCGCGCATATTAGGCTAGATTAATAAACATGTAAAAGGTTCTAAGACGTACCTCGTAAATTCCAAATGGCATAAAAGTATAAAATCATGCAAAACATTATAATGACTTCATTGTACCTCGGTCACTCAGAACTTCACCCATACATACCTACTGTGACAGTATGCTAATGGTTCTGCGTGACTTACGGTTCATGCCGTCGCTTCTAGAGCAGTGGTTTCCATGGCCACTGCCAAGAACCACGAGATCTAAATGCCTTTCCCAACGGATCCCCAGATCTTGAAAAGTCTGTCTGTCTGCTTAGCAACCCAACTCATCACCTAACAACGAGTGTGTGTTTCAGATGAACGCCGTATGCCCTAATTAAATGGTGCAATAGATATCAGAACTAATAAGAAAGACGTTTTGAAAATCTTACGCCGGAGCCTCTTACAGCTTTGAACTCAACTCGTGGAAAGCCAGACTACCTCCCCGGGTCTGGGCGGGGAACCATTGTTCTAGTTTGTTAATGGATCTAGTCCTCTAATAGTTCCTGCCCCTCAATTGACTGACTCGGAGGAGGCAATTGCACAACCAGCCTGGCAACCACTCTCGCCAGTCGCTCCGGGAAAAGGCAATGAATGACGAACGACTAATTGTAGCTAGTCATTTTCCTTCATATATTACATAATTATCGGAACTATTGCTCTTCTTATAGATGTATATTCACCGATACACCGCTCCATAAATCCAGTGTTGGTTCACATTTATGTTTGCGGGGGTAAGGGTGGGGGGGGGGGGTAATTAGTGATACGCCAATGACATCACTTTGAAGACTTGCTTTTCGATTCCAAGAGAAAGATGAGCTGTGCCATGGTTACTATCTATTTTTCCTTCTTCTTCATTATTCTATTATTTTCGCCCCTCTGTCCGTATTAACAATCAAACTTTCTCCTTTCGTACCTACCACTCTCTCTCTCTCTCTATCTCTCCTTCCACATCTTCTCACGACCAGGTCATCACCGTGAGCGCGCAGGATTGCACTGCACCTTGCACTGTTTACCCACCTGGCTCGGACAACGCAAGACACTCACGCTCAATACGATCAGCTGTATCGTTGCGTCATCAGGTCTGGTGGGGTGGAGGGGGGGCGGGGGGCGGGGTTGATAGAGAAAGGAGGAGGAAGGGAAGGAGGAAGGGAAGGAGGAAGAGGGGTGGAAGGAGATAGGGGGACGATGGAAGGGGGAAGAGGGGGAAAGAGAAGGAGAAAAGACGATGTAGGGGAAGGGATAGAGAGGAAGAGGGGGGTGGAGGGGGTAGATGAAGGGGGATGGAAGGGAAGAAGGGAAGGGGAAGGAGGAAAGGTGATGAATGGGACAGGGGCATAGGGGGAGAGAACGGGGGGGGGGGGGTGGAGGGGGAAAGGAAAAGGGGGCGGAGATGGGAAAGGAGGAAGGGAGGAGGAAGAGGAAGACATAAGTAAAGGGAGGACAAGAGGTAATAAAGAAAGGAGTAGGGTGGGGGGATAAAGGAAGGAAGGGAGAAACGTCGGAGGAGAGGTGGGAGGGGAGGTTTAAGGGAGGAATAGGGATGATGGAGGGGAGGGTGAAGGGATGAGGGTTTGCGGGGGGGGCTGTTATGTCAACAGGGAAGATGATACGCGAACATCAACCGCGACGGCCGAGATTGAGATAAACAAACAAGCTTCAATTTTCACCTTTCGGCTGACTTAATGATTGTGACTGCTAATACTACTGACAAGGTCTCATAAAGGGTCTTATACCTGTGATCTTAAATACGTTACGGACACAGACACTGACACAGACACACACAAACAAAACAAAAACGCAACATACCCAACACAATCAATCCAGAAGCTCTTTTGGCAAAACCCACAAACACACGCTACTTCTAACCATACCTACGCCCTCTCCCCTTCCCTCCCTTCCCCCCTTCCCCACCCCTCCCCCCTTCCCCACCCCTCCCCTCCCTTTAAAACAACACATGCAAACCACTCTCACATATATTCTAAATCCATCCCTTGACTCCTCTCAGCGAGCGACCCTTCATGCCGCCGCCTCAGGGGAGGGGGAGAGAGGGAGCAGAGTAGGCGTCCCGCGCAGCCAAGTGGAGCTGCTCTACTTGGCTGGCAGAGGGAGGGAGGGAGGGAAGGGAGGGAAGGGGGTGGGAGGATGGTGGGGGAGGGAGGGGAGGAAGGGGAGAGGGAGGATGGGAGGGAGGGGAGAGAGAAGGGAGAGGGAAGATGGAAGGAAGGGTGGGAGGGAGGGAAGGGAGGGAAGGAGAGCGAGGATGGGAGGGAGGAAGGGGGAGAGGGAGGATGGGAGGGAGGGAGGGAGGGAGGGAGGGAAGGGAGAAGAGGAGAATGGGAGGGAGGGAGAGAGGGAGGGAGGGAGGGATGGGAGGGAGGGAGGGAGGGGAGGGAGGGAGGGAGGATGGGAGGGAGGGAGAGAGGGAAGGTAGAGGGAGGATAGGAGGGAAAAAAGGGAGAGAGGGAGGATGGGAGGGAGGGAGAGAGGAAAGAAAGGGAGAGAGGGAGAATAGGAGGATGGGAGGGAGGGAGAGAGGGGGAGAGAGAGAGAGAGAGAGAGAGAAAGAGAGAGAGAGAGAGAGAGAGAAAGAAGGAGAGAGAGAGAGAGAGAGAGAGAGAGAGAGAGAGAGAGAGAGAGAGAGAGAGAGAGAGAGAGAGAGAGAGAGAGAGAGAGAGAGAGAGAGAGAGAGAGAGAGATAGAGAGAGAGAAAGAGAGAGAGAGAGAGAGAGAGAGAGAGAGAGAGAGAGATAGAGCGAGAGAGAGAGAGAGAGAGAGATGCTCCACTTGGCCGGGCTCACGTTGCGCGTCCATCATCCGGCGCGCGGCCGATCAGTCGATCTCCCGCAACCGACCTGCGGCGACACACACCAGGGGTCGCGAGCCTCGTCTCATTCAGAGAGTGATGGGGCGGAGTCGGCGGGGGAGAGCGCGCCCCTTTCGCGGTCCTTTTCGCGCTTCTCTCTTGATCTCTGTTATTCCTCCTCTCCATGCCCTTTCTCTATGTGACTTCAAAACATTAATTGGCTTCTCTCTCTCTCTTTCTTTCTTTCTTTCTCTCTTTCTCTCCCTCTCAATTTCTCCTCCCCATAGCTTCACTCACTCACACTCTCTCTCTATATGTGTCTACCTGACTTTTTATATTCTCTCTCTGTCTCCACTTTCCTCCCTCCCTCCCTCCCTCACCCCCCTCCCTCCCTTCCTCCCTCCCTCTCCCCTTCTCCCCCCTCCCTCCCTCCCCCAATCCCTTAATCATGAAGCAGTGAGTTGCGGGGTATCATGATGGGAATCCGTATACGTTTATCTCTCCAGACGAGGACATCAAAGACCTTATTCTTGTGCAAAGAACTCGTGCTAACCGAAGACGTCGCGGGGGGAGGGGAGAGGGAGAGGGAGAGGAAGAGGAAGAGGGAGAGGGAGAGGAAGAGGGAGATAGAGAAGGAGAGAGGGAGAGAGTAAGAGGGAGCGGGAGAGGGAGAGGGAGAGGGAGATAGATAGATAGATAGATAGATAGATAGATAGAGAGAGAGAGAGAGAGAGAGAGAGAGAGAGAGAGAGAGAGAGAGAGAGAGAGAGGAAGGGGAAAAGGGAAGAAAGAAGGGTGTTGGGACTGAAAGAGAGGAGAAAGGGGGGTAGGGGTGCTACGCAAAAAGGGGAAAGGGATAAGGGGAAGGAGAAGCAAAGTAGGGCAACGAACGAGGGGAAAGGGAAACGAAAAGAGGAGAGGGGAGCGCGAGAAGGGAGCGGCTGGGCAGAAGGGCGGCCGCAGAGCAAGGTGGGCGCGGCTGAGCTGGAGCCTCGTGTAAAAACCAGCTCGCACTCTCCTGCCGGCGCCGCTTCCTCGGCTGGAACGAAGATTGGGAGGGAGGGAAGAAAGGGAGAGAGAGAAGAAAGATATAGAGAAAAAAGAGAGAGAAAGAAAAGAAAGAGAGAGAGTGAAAATGAGAGAAAAGAATGGATAGGTGAAGAGACAAGGTGAGGGGGAGGGAGAGAGGTTTGGCGGGGAGGTAGGTAGGTAAGAAGGGAGAGAGAGAGAGGGAGGGAGGTAGGTAGGTAGGTAGGTAGGTAAGGAGGGAGGGAGGGAGGGAAGGAGGGAGGGAGGAGGGAGAGAGGGAAGGAGGGAGAGGGGGAGGGAGGGAGAGAGGAGGGAGGGAGGGAGGGAGGGAGGGAGAGAGGGAGGGAGGGAGGGAGAGAGGGAGGGAGAGGGGGAGGGAGGGGCAGTGGGAGTTCAAAGTAAAATAAACAATCACCTGGCCGGCCCTATAGTGTGCGAAAGGAAAGCCACTCTTGGCGTCCGCATAAAACCTTCAAGTGGCGCATCCAAAGTAAAACAACATCGTGGATTTACTCGAGGGAGGCGGTTCGGACGCGGGGAATCTCGGACAGAACGGATTCGGACAGGTAGGCGGAAGGGGGGGGGGATTTTAGCAACGGTTGAAACACTGTGATGACGGTGTAATGGGGGCGGGAGAGAGGGAGAGAGAGGGAGAAAGAGGGAGAGAGAGTGAGATGGAAGGAGGGAGGGAGGGAGGGAGGGGGGGAGAGCAAGATATATAAATTCACAGACAGAAAGATATTGCGATAGAAAGAGAGTCAGAGAGCCAGAGAATGATATTGAAAAAGAGAAAACAAAACAAAGCAAAAACAAACAAACAAAGAAAACCCAAAGCAAAAGCACAGACCAGCAAGCAGCAGAACGAACCGCTGTGAAGCAAGAACAATAAGAGCAAGCGAAAGCAAGCAAGAGCAGGCGCAAGCAAGCAAAACCAAGCGAAAACAAGCAAAACCAAGCGAGCAAGCAAGAGCAGGCGAAAGCAGGCAAGCTAGAAGAAGAAGCAAAGCCCGCTGAATGAGGCAACCCGCACAGGATAAGTGGATGAAAAGCCTCAGCGGTGGATGAGCTGACTGCGACCAACAAGGTCAGCTGCTGACAGATGTGTGTCAGGAAAATGATAGTCGAAGGATGAGGTTGAAGGAGCAGGAGGAGGAGGAAGAAGGGTGGAGCTTGAAGTGGGGAATGAAGGCAAAGGTAATGATAATAATAATAAAAATGATGATAATGACAATGAAAATAATGTAATAAGAACAACAACAATAACAATAACGATAAGAATAATAACAAAGTAACAATAAATAGAATGATACTAACAACAATAACAAAATTGAAGATACCGATACGAAGACAAACAACAACGAAAAAAACAACGAGCAAATGGAAGCGAAGACCCAGCCTACAGTACGCGAAGTGGGTCAGGGCGAGCGGCGCTGCTGAGGCCAGGAGGAGGCTGTGCTGACCGCGGGGGCGTAATGGGCGGCTATGTGTCCTCGCGGGGGCGTTTGGACGAGTATGTATCCGCGTGGAGGCGTACTGGACGAGTATATATTCGCGTGGGGGCGTACTGGGCGGGTATGTATCCGCTTGAGGGCGTACTGGACGGGTATGTATCCGCGTGGGGGCGTACTGGACTGGTACGTATCCGTGTGGGAGATTTCACATATGCGCGCGTAGGGTATGGATCTGTGTAAGATGAGTTGGACGGGTATGTATCCACATGAGGACGAAGTGAGCGGGTATACATTAGCGTGGCGGCGTATCAAACGGGTTGTATATCCACGGGTAAGTATCCGCTCATGAACACACTCAGCCAGATCAAATATCCGCAAAAGCACATTATATCCGCACAGAGGACGACAGCGCTGACAATGCTAACGTATCCGACAGCTGTGTATCCAACAGAGGAATCCAAAGTGCAAAAGATGAGGATGTACCCACTTGGCCGAACGAGCAGCGCTTAAGAGAGAGAGAGAGAGAGAGAGAGAGGAGAGAGAGAGAGAGAGAGAGAGAGAGAGAGAGAGAGAGAGAGAGAGAGAGAGAGAGAGAGAGAGAGAGAGAGAGAGAGAGAGAGAGAGAGAGAGAGAGAGAGAGAGAGAGAGAGAGAGAGAGAGAGAGAGAGAGAGAGAGATGGATGGATGAATGGAGGGAGGGAGAGGAGAAAGGGGAGGAGGAGGAGGAGGCTGGCGTGAGAGGGGAAGACAAGCTGGGAGGGAGAAAGATGAAGGGAGCGGGGAAAGAGGTATGGGGAGGAAGGAGGAATGGGGGAAGGAGAGGAGAAGGAAGAGGCAGGGCGAGGGGGGAAGGAGGGAGAAGGAGGTAAGGAGATAGAGTTGGTGTGCGGGCAGAAGAAAGTGAGGTGGGGGGGGGGGGCAGAATAGCGGAAGGAGAAAGGGGAAAAAGACAGAATTATGGGGACGGGGAGGGGTAGGGGGAGGGGAAAGGATGGAAAGGGGTGTGAAGGAAAGAGGGAGGGAAGGAAAGGGGATGGAAATTAAAGGGGGCAGATAAAAGAGAATGGTGTAAGGGGAAAGGAAAAAGATATGGAAGGAGACAGGGAATAGTGAAAGGTGGTGGTGGTGGTGGTGGGGGGGGTAGTGGAGGGGGGTTATAAGGAAGGAGATGGATGACTGATGGGAGGGGGGGGGAGGGGGAGAATGGAAGGAGAGCGTCATAGAATGGCTGAGCGCTGGCAATGACTGGGCAGAGTGACTGACTGACAGCGAGCGGTGGAGACTGGGTGTCACGGCTGCAGATCAGGGTCAAAGGTCGAGGTCAGCGCCGTGACACTGTGTTTTTTAATGTTGTTATTGTTGTTGCTAACGTGGCCTGCCAAGACGGGGAACCCGGACTCCTAACTCCATCTCTCTGATTGCAGAGACTGGTTCCTGTTCACCCCAAGAGCGTCTCCTTCTTTCGTCGAGGTGAATGTTGCTCCTCACATCCTCCGGCACCGCCAGGATGTCGCCGGCGCCCTCATATTCCCGGGGACTGATTCGCCTTACGCCTTGGCACCTGAGTTACCTAAGTTCTTACACTTTGCCATTTGTTTCATCCGAAGCCTAAAACTCTGAGTATTATTTCACCTATTTTCTACCCTTCACCTGTTTCACTTTAGCACTGCTCCACCTACGCATTCACACCCTGGAACCTGTTTCACCTTAACACTGTTTCACCTGTTACACTGAGCATTTACAGCCTAGCACCTAAGCGTTTCCAAATTACTCACTCATTGGCACCAGTTTCCTCTAACTACATACACCTTGGCAACACCTGTTTCGCTTACTACTCACAACTTGGCACCTGTTTCCCTTAACTTGACACCTTGGCACCCATTCCCCATAACTTATAATACATTGCCACCTGTTTCCCTTAACTTCTAACACCTTGGCACCTATTTCCCTTAACTTCTAACACCTTGGCACCTGTTTCCCTTAACTTCTGACGCCATGGCACCTGTTTCCCTTAACTTCTCCCACCCCAGCCCTTCATCACACATGCAAGATGTCATTTCCTCGTCTTTCTACCTTGTCTTCCTAGTGTCTGGCGCATCATCAAGTTTCCATTTCGTCTCCGCTTTCAGAAGGGGCTCTTTGGAAACCTTAATCTTGATCTTGTCTTGCTTATTTTGATATTATTTTGGCGTGTTTGTGGTTGAATGCAAGGGGTGGTGGTGGTGGTGGTGATGATGATGATGATGATGACGCATCTGATGATGACTGAGGGCGGGCAGGAAACAGTCATGGTAAGGAACAATAAGTCGTAACGTTTCAAGTGACACCGAAGAAATCCAAATTAAGGTTCCAACGTCTGACGAGGAGTCTCATGCTGACTCGAAATGTCATGATTTCTGTGTTCCTTTCTGTGTTCCGTCTGCCATTGTTCCTTTCTTACTGGCTTTCATTTCGTCATTGCACACGCGATACTGCGCTTGCGTTTTCTTCTCTCCCTTCGGAGATGCGCACTCAGCTCCGGGATACCGCGTTCTGACCCCAGCCGATGCAAATTCTCACTCCCGGCTGAGTCGACTGGAAGGGCTGGCCAGACACGAAACCGACACCTTGCAATTGCAG
>BOPN01002913.1:155000-165000 GCA_017312705.2 Penaeus japonicus | reverse complement strand
GTTTTGTTATCATAATCATCATCATTATCATTATTATTATCATTATCATTATTTTCATTGTTATCATCATCATTATCATTATTATTATCATTATCATTGTCATCATTTTTATCATTATTATTAACATTATCATCATCATTGTTGACATTGCTATGATTAGCTTTCTCATGATCATTTCCATGACGTATTTTCTGTCACATTTCACTATGGTTATAAACTACATTTTTTCACAACAATTCAGTTCCTGGAATCTAGTCTCATCTTAAGATGAGGGAGGGAGGGAGAGGGGGAATGGGGATCTCAGAAGACTTTACCCCCACCCCCTCCTACTCCCCTTCCCCCACCCCTCCACCTCCGAGATAGAGTACCACTTCTCTCATGCTTGTTATGTTGAATGACACCTGACCTCGCTTACTTAATTATAGTTTCCTTTTTCTGGCTTACTTACCCCTCTCTCTCTCTTGTTTTCTCTCCCTCTCTCTCTCTCTCTCTCTTGTTTTCTCTCTCTCTCCCTCTCTCTCTCTTGTTCTTTCTCTCTCTCTCTCTCTTTCTCTCTCTCTCTCTCTCTCTCTCTCTCTCTCTCTCTCTCTCTCTCTCTCTCTCTCTCTCTCTCTCTCTCTCTCTCTCTCTCTCTCTCTCTCTCTCTCTCTCTCTCTCTCTCTCTCTCTCTCTCTCTCTCTCTCTCTCTCTCTCTCTCTTTCTATTTCTCTCTCTTTCTTACTAGGTCTTTCGTCTCTTGATCCTATTCCTTAACAACTTTATTTTTATCTTTTGGAATTAATTTATAAGAATAGCTTATAAATTGTGTCAAATCGCAAATGCTATTTTTGGGGTTAGTTTATAAAGCAAAAACACGTACTCTATTTTGTTTGTTTGTTTGTTATAGTCCAGCATCTATCATTTGACTACTTTCCTCACTGTCACCTAAAATTATTTTTTTTTTTTTATGTCCTCCCTTTTTCTTCTTTGTTTTTAAGCCTAAACTAACAGCTCATTAACATTCCTCTAACATCAAAATCCTGTCGTCCGCTCCGCCGCCAGACTCGAAGCCACGAGACTCACCACAGATTCATCCATCTATTCATCAATGTTGCCATCAGCTGCGAGCCTCTTGTTTTCTTTTGGGGCTCATTACACTTGCTGTGTTTTCTTGAATAACAATGACCTGATTAGGAGGCCCCTTCCTTACCCCTCCCCCACCCCCTCTCCTTACCCCCACTCCCTCCCCCTCTCCTTACCCCCACTCCCTTCCTCTCATCCTTCCCGTCTCTCTTCTTTTCCTTCACTTAGTCCTTCCTTGCAGGAAGCGATAGAGAGGGGGTGATATTGATAGAATTTTGTTTTCGTTCTCGATATACACTAACACACACACACACACACACACATATATATATATATATATATATATATATATATATATATATATATATATATATATATATATATATATATATATATGGCATATTTCATGACAGAAGCTTATCATTACTAAGACTGATTACCTGCAAGTCTTGTCATCAACAACTCATAAATCATCCAACACACTCGAGGGAAGAAAAAATAATGTTGGAAACAAAAATATTTCTCAAATTCAGATTCTTAGACAACAAAAATTGTAATTAGAATGCGCGGGACATGATGCCTAGAAGTGGGAGTGTGTGTGTGTGTGTGTGTGTGAGAGAGAGAGAGAGAGAGAGAGAGAGAGAGAGAGAGAGAGAGAGAGAGAAAGAGAAAGAAAAGAAAAAGAAGACCAATAAAATAGAAGAGTATAAAAGTGCAGGTTTGAAGATTAAAAGGAAATAAAAATAACGGATTACACGAACAAGGAAATGAAGGGGGACACAAAGAAGAGAAGAAGAGGGAAGAAGGAAGAAAGAGTAGGTGATAAAGTGGGAAACAAGCAGAAGAAAACAAAGAATTGACGGCAGTGAAAGAATAAGTAAAAAGGATAAGAAACAACGGAAAGAAAGAAAAAAATCCTGAAAAATTGGACAAACTTGAACAAAGATAATTTGATTTAAAAAGATTAGAAGAAGAAAACGAAAAGAAATAAAAAAGTAAAAGAACTAAGATATAGAAAAAAAGTATAAAGAAAACGAGAGAAGGGAAAAATAAGAAAAGTTTTAAAAATAGAAAACAAGGTTAAGATAAGAAAAAGAGGTGAAATTATTTCTAAAGAAAGTAATTGATATAAAAATGATAGTTATAAAGAAGACGATAAAGAAGACGAAACAAACTTGGAACTGAAAGAACAAACTATACGCGTGTGATTATCTTCTTCACCCCTCAGTAAAAGAAAAAAATCCAAAATATTCTTATCAACAATAATCCCAATGCAGAGACTTTCAATTTCACGTTTCGAATACGAAAATTGTTTAAAACATTGACCTTGGAGGAGGGAGAGGGAGAGGGAGAGAGAGATGAGGAGAGAGAGAGGGAGAGAGAGAGAGAGAGAGAGAGAGAGAGAGAGAGAGAGAGAGAAAGAGAGAGAGAGAGAGAGAGAGAGAGAGAGAGAGAGAGAGAGAGAGAGAGAGAGAGAGAGAGAGAGAGAGAGAGAGAGAGAGAGAGAGAGAGAACGTTTCGAAAATTAAAATTGTTTAAAACATTGTCCTTGGAGGAGGGAGAGGGAGGAAGAGAGAGAGAGAGAGAGAGAGAGAGAGAGAGAGAGAGAGAGAGAGAGAGAGAGAGAGAGAGAGAGAGAGAGAGAGAGAGAGAGAGAGAAAAGAAAGAAGGAAAGAAAGAGAACGTTCGGAACACGTATTTCAAAAAACGAACTCGCGTGCGTCATGTCGTGTCTCCCTCTCGTGTTTCTTCTTCGGCAGATTTATCATGTCAGGCACCTTTTTGAACATGACGTCATCGATCTTATCAGATGGCGAGTTACTTCATGTAAAAAAGGGAATAAAATGGGAGAGAAAGAGAGAGAGTGTGTGTGTGTCAGAGACTGAGAGATGGTGAGATAGAGGGATGGTACAGGGACCGATGGATGGATGTATTGTGATATAGCGTTGGTAGAGAACGGAAGGGGGAGGAGAGGGGAGAAAGAGAAATAGAAAGATGGAGAGAGAGTGAGAGTGAGAGAGAGAGAGAGAGAGGGGGGGGGGAGCAAAGACAGAGGCAGAAAAATCCAAATACAAGTACAAATAGGAGGGCAGAGAGAGAAGAAAGAGGGCGAGTGTGTAATCAGTGTCCTTATCCCGGGAGAACCATACTACCCCCCCCCCCACCCACCCCCGGCCCCAACCAAGGACAATTCCCTCAAATACCCCACATCCACGCACACTCCACCTCTGGCCATAGAGGATCTTGAGACCAGACTTAACTTGGCCGCAAGGGAGGGGGGGGGGAGGCGAAGCGAACATATTAAATAGCGCAGCGGACGGAGGCCAAGACAAACAGACGCTGATGTAGACCTTGAAGCTGGTGGGCGAGGCAGGTGGGCGAGGCAGGTGGGCGGGGGTTTGGATCTAGAAGAGCGATGAGGACTTTGGCCCGCGTGTTAAGTCTCGACAGGAATTTGGAGAAGATCGTGGTCGATGGAGAGCCGTCGATTGCACGGAGGAAAAGAGCTCGGTGGACCGCGGGAACGATGTTGACCTATCGGGGGGTTTGTGGATGTGATATGACATTTGTTTATTAACAATTTAGAGCTGTAGTGCCATTACGTGACGTTTATTAAGGGATATGACCTAACAATGAAAGCAAACTGATAAAAAAGAGAGAAGGATGACTATACTCTGAGGAAAATCACACAATAAGGGAAGGGTGTTGCTAATTACCGACGGGAAATCCGTAATTACCTCCAAATTGACGTCGGAAACTACATTAATTCCGAGTCGTAATGTATCTGCAAATTAGATACCGTGACTGACTGGTAAATGTGATTGGGAGTAAGGGTCGTCACTGAGATAGGAATCACATCATGTAAAAATACAAATAAAAGGGAATGCTAAAGAACGCTTGAATGGTAACGATTACAATGTTTCTGCAAGGAATAAAACATTTATCATGATTGATCAGAAAGGGAATCATGAAAGACCAGTAACTGATCACTTGTCTCTTTAACACGTTGGAGCGAGGGAAATCCTAACTCGCAGTTCACACTTTTTAAGCTACGCTAATCTAGCATATGCACCTTGCTAAATGGAAGTGACTTACCCTTGGCAGTTGCTCAGACCGGCGGGCTTTGGAGGAGAGTTCATTCCATAGTTGGAACCAGAGAGAGCGAGCGAGCGAGAGAGAGAGAGAGAGAGAGAGAGAGAGAGAGAGAGAGAGAGAGAGAGAGAGAGAGAGAGAGAGAGAGAGAGAGAGAGAGAGAGAGAGAGAGAGAGAGAAACAGACAGAGACAGAGAAAAAGAGACATAGGCAGAGAGGGAGAGGAAGAGAGACGCGCAGAAGGGAGTAGAAAGAAACAGAGAGAGGGGGGCTGGGGGAGAGACAGACATACACAGAGAGAGAGAAAGGTTAGAGGAGAGACAGACAAACAGAGAAAGAGAGAGAGAGAGAGAAAGCGCTGATTTCGACCACCAACTGGCATCCATTCGCAGGGTAATGATTGCTTTTCGGGACATCAGACGCGTTAGTCAAATTGTGGCCGACATTTTTCTTGAATAATCACTACTTGACAACTCGAAGCCTTTTGTGTTGAGGTTCTGGATAGTATTTTCCGAACGTATTTATGAACAAGGAGTAGAAAAGAGAGGACGAAAAGAAAGCAAAAAAGGAAAACAAAATGGAAGAGAAATGAACTGATAGACATAGATGAAAGGGAATCTGTTCGTCTCCTTGTTCTTCCTCTATTTCCTGTTCTTCATTTTCTTGTTTTTCTTGTTCTTCTGTTTCTTCATCTTCTTCCTTTTCCTCCCCCATATCAATGAATTTCCCTTTCGCAATTATAGGCTATAGTTGTTTTCGAGGTGAAAATGCACTTGAGACTTTGATAATAACTGGCTGAATGCAACATGTGCAAATGATTATGTGTTCCAAATATTCTTCGTCACCTATACCTGGCAACCATCAAATGATTATCCTCCCCAACCTGTCAACCGATCAACCTGTCAACCTGTCAGTTACCACCAACCTGCAACTTCGCCCCGAGAAGGAAAAAAGAAACCAGAGTACAGGAATCTGTCTATCGTTCCCTCCTTTGTTATTTCAACTTCACGTTAATTCCCTTGACTAACTTCTCGTATTGCTCTCG
The DNA here is from genome assembly GCA_017312705.2 of Penaeus japonicus. NCBI lineage: Eukaryota > Metazoa > Arthropoda > Malacostraca > Decapoda > Penaeidae > Penaeus > Penaeus japonicus. Next base: position 159,800 of record BOPN01002913.1, on the reverse strand, counting down.
CCAACTTGGAGACCACTTGTTGCCGTTATATATGAGGACCTTTTAGCCCCTCGACATGCTGGCGTCTTCACTCCTCGCCGTTGTCCTTCTCTCTCTTCTGTGGTTCTTTCCTTCTTTGTTTCTTTGTCTTTGTTTCTCGTCTGTTTCTCCCACTCGTTTCCTCCCGTCTGTTGGATTTTTCTTCTTATTATTATTGCTTTTATGCTTTTAATTTTCATCAATATTTTCCTCTTCTTGTTCTCTCTCTCCTCTTCCTTGTCCTTTTTTTTCATCCTCGCTCTCCTTCCTCCTCTTTCTCTCCTTCTACTCATCCTTATCCTCTTTCCTCCTTCTCCGTCTCGTCCGCCTCCTCCTCGGCCTCGTCCTTCTACCTACATTTTCCTTTCTTCTCCCATCCATCTTCTACACGTCCTCCTCTTACTGTTGGTCTCCCCCCCCCCCTCCTCCTCCTCCTCCTTCTCCTCCTCCTCCTCCCTCTTCCACTCCACTTCCTCCCGCACCCACCTTCACCCCCTTCTCCTTCCCCTCCACTTCTTCTGTCTCTTTTTCCCCGCCCCTCCTTCTCCTCATCATCATCACCATCATCAACATCTCCATCACCATCATCATAATTATCATTATCATCCTCGGCTCCTTGTCCCTCCTCATCCCCCTGCTCCTCCTCTTCCTCCTCCTCCTCATCTTTCTCATCCTCATCCTAATCCCCATCCCCTTCTTCCTCCACCTATTCTTCCTCATCCTTCTCCTCCGCCTCCTCCACTTCCTCCTCCCCCTCCTACTCTACATCACTTCTTCTCCTCTTCCTCCACCGCTTCCTCCTCCTACTCCTTCCCTTCCTCTTCCTCACCTTCATCATCATAAACTAATGAACAGAGACACGGCATCTGGCCTCACTCGAAAGGGAGGAAGACACGGCGCCCGGAGAGAGAGAAGTAGGCTTACACAATTAAGAAAATAAAGTAGACGAAACTCTCTGCCTTGTTTCGCCGCTCACAACGCCCCTTCAGTTAACGCTTTCACAACCTCCTTGACAATCGTGGCTCTTAACGACCCAATTCTACCGCGTATTGTCTCTCTCCTCTTCCTCTCTGGTTCAGCGGCGTTCGGCACGGAAGAGTTTAAGTCCCCGGGGGAAAAGTTTTAGTACGTGGAGTTATTCTGCATGTGTGTGTGTGTGTGCGTGTGTGTGTGTGTGTATGTGTGTGTGTGTGTGTGTGTGTGTGTGTGTGTGTGTGTGTGTGTGTGTGTGTGTGTGTGTGTGTGTGTGTGTGTAAGTGAGTGGGTGGGTGAGACTATTCTGTGTGTGTGGGTGTGTGTGCGTGTGTGTGTGTGTGTGTAAGAGAGTGAGTGGGTGAGACTATTCTGTGTGTGTGGGTGTGTGTGCGTGTGTGTGTGTGTGTGTAAGAGAGTGAGTGGGTGAGACTATTCTGTGTGTGTGGGTGTGTGAGTGAGTGTTAAAGAGAAAGACTATTCTGTGTGTGAGTGTGTGGGTGTATGTGTGGTTGACTGTATGTGTGTGTGTGGGTGGGTGGGTGGGTGGGTGGGTGGGCGTTAGAGTGATTTACTTCATCGATACTTTTTTTTCGATATTATTACTTCCCTTGCCAATTTTGTGCGTCCTTGCCTAAACATATGTTACGTCCCGCAATGTTGTCAGCATGTTAGAGATTCAATAGAATACATGCTACTGCTGCAACTGGTCTAAAAGGCATTTGGATATTGCATGCACTGTATATGTGTTTTGGAAGTGAACAAAAATGCCCCGTCACTTTTTTCCTGTATAATAAATGTCTGAAAAATAGAAATTCCAATACATTTATGGTACATCATAATTTGAAGTGGCATAGAAAAGTAAATACATATGCATACATAATGCACACACACACACACACACACACACATATATATATATATATATAGATAGATAGATAGATATATAGATATATAGATAGATAGATATATATATATATATATATATATATATATATATATATATATATATGTATATATATATATATATAGATAGATAGATAGATAGATAGATAGATAGATAGATAGATATATAGATAGATAGATAGATATGCATATATATATATGTATATATATATATATATATATATATATATATATATATATATATATATATATACGTATGTATGTGCATATGTATGTATGTATGCATATATGTATTTATGTTTGTACGTAAATGGTTGTGTGTGTGTATGTGTGTGTGTGTGAGAGAGAGAGAGTAGCTCCAGACTCAAGATAGGGTTTCCATGTAGTACTAAACTCAAATTCCTTTCAGTGGGTTTCCCCTTCATGCTATACAGCCACTTGCAGGAGACAATCACCACTCTAACAAAGCGCCCAGGTTATGCTGATGTCCCTTGGCTAGATGTGTCTTATTATGTTCTCTCTCTCTCTCTCTCTCTCTCTCTCTCTCTCTCTCTCTCTCTCTCTCTCTCTCTCTCTCTTTTCTTTCTATTTTTTCTTTTGGTTTTATTCCCGTTGAACATGCTAACATTTCATCACATTTTGCTTCTAAGTTAATTCCGTCTTTCCTCTCGCTATCACACCCAAACAGGTTATAATTTTTTTCTCATAATTCTCAACTGATTTTGATCTTATCATACGTGGAGATTTTTATTTTGATAAGTAATGACTGNCCATTTTTGGGGTTAATTTTAAAAATAAAAACACGTACTCTATTTTGTTTGCTAAACTCCAGCATTTATCATTTGACTACTTTCCTCACTGTCACCTCAAATTATTGATTTTTTTTTCTTCATGTCCTCCCTTTTTCTTCTTTGTTTTTAAGCCTAAACTAACAGCCCATTAACATTCCTCTAACATCAAAATCCTGTCGTCCGCTCCGCCGCCAGACTCGAAGCCACGAGACTCACCACAGATTCATCCATCTATTCATCAATGTTGCCATCAGCTGCGAGCCTCTTGTTTTCTTTTGGGGCTCATTACACTTGCTGTGTTTTCTTGAATAACAATGACCTGATTAGGAGGCCCCTTCCTTACCCCTCCCCACCCCCTCTCCTTAACCCCACTCCCTCCCCCTCTCCTTACCTCCACTCCCTCCCTCTCATCCTTCCCGTCTCTCTTCTTTTCCTTCACTTAGTCCTTCCTTGCAGGAAGCGATAGAAGGAAGGGAAATATTGATAGAATTTTGTTTTCGTTCTCGATATACACTAACACACACACACACACATATATGTATATATATATATATATATATATATATATATATATATATATATATATATATATATATATATATATGTATATATATATATATATATGGCATATCTCATGACAGAAGCTTATCATTACTAAGACTGATTACCTGCAAGTCTTGTCATCAACAGCTCATAAATCATCCAACACACTCCGAGGGAAGAAAAATAATGTTGGAAACAAAAATATTTCTCAAATTCAGATTCTTAGACAACAAAAATTGTAATTAGAATGCGCGGGACGCGATGCCCTAGAGTGGGAGTGTGTGTGTGTGTGTGTGTTTGTGTGTGAGAGAGAGAGAGAGAGAGAGAGAGAGAGAGAGAGAGAAAGAGAAAGAAAAGAAAAAGAAGACCAATAAAATAGAAGAGTATAAAAGTGCAGGTTTGAAGATTAAAAGGAAATAAAAATAACGGATTACACGAACAAGGAAATGAAGGGGGACACAAAGAAGAGAAGAAGAGGGAAGAAGGAAGAAAGAGTAGGTGATAAAGTGGGAAACAAGCAGAAGAAAACAAAGAATTGACGGCAGTGAAAGAATAAGTAAAAAGGATAAGAAACAACGGAAAGAAAGAAAAAAATCCTGAAAAATTGGACAAACTTGAACAAAGATAATTTGATTTAAAAAGATTAGAAGAAGAAAACGAAAGAAATAAAAGTAAAAGAACTAAGATATAGAAAAAAAAGATAAAGAAAACGAGAGAAGGGAAAAATAAGAAAAGCTTTAAAAATAGAAAACAAGGTTAAGATAAGAAAAAGAGGTGAAATTATTTCTAAAGAAAGTAATTGATATAAAAATGATAGTTATAAAGAAGACGATAAAGAAGACGAAACAAACTTGGAACTGAAAGAACAAACTATACGCGTGTGATTATCTTCTTCACCCCTCAGTAAAAGAAAAAAATCCAAAATATTCTTATCAACAATAATCCCAATGCAGAGACTTTCAATTTCACGTTTCGAACACGAAAATTGTTTAAAACATTGACCTTGGAGGAGGGAGAGGGAGAGAGAGATGAGGAGAGAGAGAGGGAGAGAGAGAGAGAGAGAGAGAGAGAGAGAGAGAGAGAGAGAGAGAGAGAGAGAGAGAGAGAGAGAGAGAGAGAGAGAGAGAGAGAGAGAGAGAGAGAGAGAGAGAGAGAGAGAGAGAGAGAGAGAGAGAGAGAGAGAACGTTTCGAAAATTAAAATTGTTTAAAACATTGTCCTTGGAGGAGGGAGAGGGAGGAAGAGAGAGAGAGAGAGAGAGAGAGAGAGAGAGAGAGAGAGAGAGAGAGAGAGAGAGAGAGAGAGAGAGAGAGAGAGAGAGAGAGAGAGAGAAAAGAAAGAAGGAAAGAAAGAGAACGTTCGGAACACGTATTTCAAAAAACGAACTCGCGTGCGTCATGTCGTGTCTCCCTCTCGTGTTTCTTCTTCGGCAGATTTATCATGTCAGGCACCTTTTTGAACATGACGTCATCGATCTTATCAGATGGCGAGTTACTTCATGTAAAAAAGGGAATAAAATGGGAGAGAAAGAGAGAGAGTGTGTGTGTGTCAGAGACTGAGAGATGGTGAGA